>OMNV01003164.1:25032-46915 GCA_900303265.1 Brotula barbata
CTGTAGAGCATGTCTAAATGCATTGAGCCATTTGCATTCATGTCATTTTCCATACGGGTCTGGTCTGAGTTTATTACACAGTGGGTTGTTAGCATACTGAAGTATTCTTGGCAGGCTGGACTGTTATAAGCTGCACACCATTGAGCCATGTCAGTCTCCTCCTACACCCGCAGATGCAATAATTCAAAGTTTTTTTCGTTTGAGCCACAGAACGTATAGGGATTGTTCAGTTCATCTTTCCTTTCCTTTCTACGACCTTTCCATTTTCACTCTGAATTTTCCTCAACTTCGCTTTGACGTTTTGACCCTTCAAACGTAGCTTCTGGCACGCTGACTGACTCTGCAGGGGGATACATTTTTGAAAAGTGTGTCAGTGTCACAGGACGGTTGCTGCAGGCTCTAAGAGGGACATGAGAGAGAGAGAGAGAGAACAGTTTCACAGTCCAGCCTTTTTTCATAATACACAACCAACAAAATAAGTGCAGAGCAGGAAGGTTAACAAACTGCGCTTTGAAAAGAATGTGGGGATTTTTTTTTCTATTTGTTGTGGTTTTCTTCTTTCCATAAGCCAGCCTGTCACCACTTACTCAAGAACACGTGCTCTGTCAAATATGCAACTCATTATCAACCGGCTATCGGTTGACATTCCCAATTAAATCAGCGATGGTTGTTTAATGTGTTTAATGTATGTATTGAGAGGTATTTCTACCCCTAATCTTAAATTCGTGATAGGAGTAGTAATGGTAACTATGTCTTAAATGTGCACTTAAACTTGATTAAACTAAGTTGAGTGTTACAGTAGGCACTCTGTCAATTGATAATTGATGTTAAACTGTGTAGAAAATTGTCAAGTGTTAATATTGACTGAAGGAAATCTTATCAAAATCAAGTAAAGGCTTACTTTCCTATGTTCTGCAACATACCTTTAATGATTTTCAATTGTCAAATTTTTGACAACCATGTGGTTACTTAGTGGTTTATGTAGAGTGAGCGTTCCTTGAATAATAAGAGCATACTGCATTTTCTTCTACATCTTGCTGGTCAAGGTTGAAGTCTTTGTTGATCGGCCAGCCTTTGGCCATTGTGTGTACTAGGAAGTTAAGGAAGTGAGTTCATTTACTTCAGTGGTCAGGGAATTGTGTGAGGGAACAACATAGCACAGGACTTATTATATTGAGTTCTGTCAGAAGTAAAAAGTGTTGGTGTACCAGGGTGTTAAAAATAGAAATGAATCTCGCTTCTGTAATCTGCCAGAGCAGAAACATTAAAAGGGTTATGAGCGTTACACGCTTTGTGCAGTGAAGATCCTGTTTGGAAGAAGAATGAAAGAGAGAAAGACGGGGAGGTGGGGAAAATGTCTGTGGTAATGAGGAGTGGCAGAAATCAGAACGGAAAACAAGAAAAGAAACTATACGGTACATCATCCTCTGCCTCTCCCTTGTTATGGAACATCGGGGGAGTGTCTGTTGACTCGTTTCTCCACATTTAACTCCTCCAAAATGAAAGTTAATACAGAATGACCTTCACATCTGTTTAGGGGTGTAACACATTCCCTTCCGAGTTCCCAGCGTATTCCACTGTAGATATTGATCTTATATTTGGTTAGTTTCCACTCCCGCCCCTATCTGCCTGATTCCCCCTGATTGTCCTGTTATGCCAACATTGATGTTTTTCTGTCTGCTAAGTGCCAGTGTGGATTTCACTCAGAGCGGCTTCACTATTTTTATCTGCTGCTGAGGCTGTTGCTGCAAGCTGCATAAACGTTGGTGCCATAATCAAAGTGGCAGGGTCAGCTAAATACTAATGTTACTGTTCAAGGGGCACAAGTCAGTGATTATCTGCTCAGAAAACTTATGTTTCTAAATAGAGATGGATTTGTGTAAATGGCTGGACGTCATAGTGTATGTTTTTGTATATTACTGCTCATATTTCTGGAGCTTTAAAGAGTAGAACTATGATTTTACCAATAAAGTAAAAACGCTAACATTTTCCTCATCAACATTTCATCCCAACCTCCACAGAGAAGCTCATTCCTAAAATGTACTTTTTCAAGTTTAATCAGCGTGCATGGAGAAAGATGTAGCTGCAGGACACGTGCTTCATTAATTCTCTAGGATTATTAATAATCTCTTTGTTTCTTTATCTCTTCATCAGTGCAAGAGCATCTTCATAGCGTTGTCCTTTTGGACACTACAACAATGTGTTTAGAGAGAGCTGGAGGGTGATTTATGAGTTTCACTATAGGAATATATATTCTCAACATCCATGAAGTGTATAAATTTCCATCTATAGGTCTGTAGGTCATGTGAAAAACAAGGGTCATGGAGTATGTGGTAGGTTTATTTCTTAAGGCCATGGCTGTATTGTGTTGTGTAGGGTAATAACAATGGGGCAGTCTGGACGGATGCTGGCTAAATGGAGGTCTTTGCTTGTTTGTTCATCTCCCCAACTGCTCATGTGATGCATGTGGCCGCCTTTCAGCACCATATGGTCTTTTCTGCTGCAGCAGACAGTTTCTTTCTCCACATGCAGTGTACACACACACACCACATGAACACACATGAAACCACACACTAAGATACACATGTGTCCTCACCTTTCTGCAGACTTGCTGCAATACGTTGGCACCACAATGATTTATTGTTTCCCTGCACAGCATTATCATGCCATAAAGAATTGATACTGGCAAACATGTTTTAGGTTGTTTTAATTAAAAACTTGAGCTGCACAATACAGTGAAAAACTGTTTTCTTGCGATAAGTAGCAGTATGATGCAATAACAAGAAGTGATGTAATAATTTCAAAATTAAGTTGAGCGGCAATAAATTGCTTCCAAATGTACTTGCTGTGGGTATAGAGTATATTTTCATACTGGTTATGGTGCAACTTTAGACAACTAATTACAGACAAGGTGCGTAAATTTCAGAATCATTCTTCTCTTAGAGGAGCTATGATTGTAAAATGCTGTCAACAAACTATACACACCTTTACTTTTTATTTTTGCATTTAGCCTAACCAATGTGATAAGTCCTGAAACCTTTCATTAAACTCTCTATTAATTGAATTTGACTGCTTTATTGCAGCCCATTTTTGCACACAGCAAAAATGACTTATAGCGATATAATACAATTTTCTGTGTAAAATCATTGATGACAAAATGGTAATTTTTTTTGTTTGGATTGATTTCCATTAAAGGACATCCATAAAACAGAATGTGTTTGGTAGGTGCTTTCCTCTGTCGAGTTTATCTTTCATTTATGAGGGGATATAAAGTTGGCCAACTTCATTCAAATGTTACAAAGAAAAGCTCTAATATCCTTGGAGCTACCATAGCATGCTCTTATATGTGCTTAATTTTAGTGGACAGTGTGTTAGTCCACATAGCTGTAAATGTGAGGATAACACAATTCAATGAATTAACATATCCTGTAATACTCTGTGGTTCCTTGGTGTAGCTACTTGTTTGTTGTGTGGTAGCAATTTCTGCCCCTCAGAAATGCTAATGGAGAAGGCAGTTACAATGGAAATTTTCAGGTCACATTTAAAAGATTTTCAACAAGGCCTTTAGCTTGGCTTGCATGGCGCACACCGATCTGAATAGGTACACTGTATCACTTGAAATGTCATAATCCAGTATTTTATTTTCTTATTAAAGTACACATCCAGTGAACTCCATGAAAGTAGAAAGCTTTCAGTTTTACTTTGATAACGGCTGGGTAGACTCATGACATCTGTGAAACTAAAACAAAGCCATGCTATGACCGATACTAGAGAATACAGACTAGAGAAACTAGAGATAGTCCATTATAACTCTTAACATTTTGATTTATGGAACCTCATGATCTGTATTGTAGGAGAAACCTGTTCTTTCTTTTTGCATACTGTGAGCATTTCAGACAAGAACAATAGCACGCATTCCTTGTCTACTGTATTCTTTTATGTCTGTAAAGCTACTGGAGATTCAGCCACTGGGGACAAGAAAAAGCCTTTGTCTGTCTTTCTGTCAATCTGTCTGTTTATCCAGAGGTTGTCTGGCAGTCTCGTTTTGCCTATACTGTCCGGTTTTATTCTTTACAACCCTCAGGGTGTGGAGATGTTCCTGCTCCCAAAGCATCTCTAGGGCTCCAACTGATTCAGGCTCCTTGGTCTGTTATTGACCTCTTTAAACAGATGTGAAGTATTGTGCATCATGTATATAAGAGGCTTTTTGATGCTTTTATTCCTTCAGTGTGCATCATATTTTTATTTTCTTGGTTACAAAACTGAACTGAACCATCTTTGTTATGGTATTTTTTTGCATTGGGCTTCTAAAGCTTTGATTCATAACCAGTTTTTAGTTGATTGATATTTTCTCCTTTGATTTTTGTTGATGGAATTTGAGGGACCATCACTGTTCCAATTACAAAGTAGTAACTACCTAACCTAATTTAATTTATTCCTTGCTTTTACTGTATTAAAGCACCTCTTGTTGAGCACAAGATTTCTCCCAGGAAACTTCAAACATACCTAAATGCCTAAAGCTTTGGAGTTTAATCATTACTGCATTTTAACAGCCTGTGATAGAAAGTAGGGAATAAATTAGATTAATGTGTGTAATTAAGCTGCACCCAGCTCATGTCATTTGTGTATCATTATCTTACCACTTCCCATAGAATCAGTGCATATGGGGAATCACTCAGCCAAATGTGCTATTTACTTCGGCGAGCATTGCCTGTGGCTCCCTAGTTTTTAAGTAGCTGCAACAACGTTAAACTTCATTTTTACAATGCAGGCAGACCACGACACCCACACTAAGTTTGGCTCTGCATCACAAGACCATGTGGAAATAAGTGTGACAGTGTGGTATGAGCTGTCTCTGTGTCCGGTTCTCTCTCTCTCCCACTACTTCTATCCCAGTCTGCTTGGGTTTGCTTAGCATGTGTGTGTGGGGCTCACTCAGCAGCTCCCAGACTGTATGATGTGGTGTGATTCAGCATTCGGAGGTCGTGGTAGTGATATGAGAGGCAGAAGAGAGGAGCAGCATGGACCGTTTCACAGATGTTGCATCATCTTGGGACACGCATTCATACTGAATACATTCCAGGCTGATGCTACATGGAGGACTGCGACCATCTGTTGCAGCAAGGAAAATATTAGACGATGTCAGCAAGCAAACCGAGACTCACTGATGTCACTTCCTGTGTCCTTTGAGCCCATGGCTGTAATTGGCTGGTTCAGTGTGGCTGGAAGAGATTTGAATTTTTCAAAAGGGAGAAGAATGCTTACATAACATTTAACAGGAGAGCAGAAACGTTACATCTGTGAGAGCATTTATTCAACGCTGATAAGTCTGATAGCACTTTAATTAGCATTCAGTTTAATTGGCTTACATACCATCTGAATGTTTAAACTAATAGTTCATTTGTTCTGATTTCCTCAGTTTTACTGTAACTGAGAAAGTTTTTAATTCACCTCAGATTGTCAGTACACAAATCAGCTGCAGCCTGGATTCAAACTTGAGCGCGCTTTGTCCATCACAGGAAATGCAATGCTTACTTCCTGTCTCTCTCGTGCAATCTCTTCCATCCATACAAAGCATTCACAGTCATCTTGGAATAATCCCACCCTTTCACTCGCTCTGTGTGTGTGTGCTTGTGTGTCTGGGGGTTGGGGGAATTCCTGCCAAAACCATGAAGTCACTATTCCTCCTTATTAGCCTCCACATGAAATGTTGCTGAAAGACTGGAATGACGATGAGACAGAATTGCGGCTGATGAGTTTGTGTTTCTGTCAGTCTGAACTGAAATATTAAACCTGTTCGTGCCAATGTATGCTGTAAAGTGTTTTTAAAGAGTTTTTAAATGATTATAGTTTGTTGTCATTTTGCTTGCCTGGTGTTCACACAAAGGTCAGCTGCAGGATCAGCTTACTGAACAGCGTCCTTGGAGTAGAGGCTCAGGGGCATTTATTCATACATGCATTCCTCCTTCTAAAGTTACCAAATAACCAGAATGCATTTAAATGTTATAATTCCCAGAAACCTAGCTGAATGTTTAGAGGAAAACCTTTTCTTTCTTTTTTTTTGGCAGTGGATGGGGCCATGTGAGCCAAAGGATTTTTGGATATTTTTTTCTTATACAGCACAGTCCTGTATAGTATGTAAACAGAGTAACTCAACTATGATGACAAAATAGCAAGAAATTATGATGTCATTTCTGTATTTAGGTTTTTCCATCTGTAGCCAGTGTCCTCTTCATTGACACTGTAGATGTGGTGCAGGATTTTATATAATGTTATTAATTTTATATCCAAATTGAAATTCGTTGTGAAGCTTGGACAAATTTGAAGTACAACCAGAGTACAACCTTGCATTTGAAATAAAAATATTCACTCATTTACTATATTTGGTTCTTAGCCATGACAATCAAAAACTGCAAGTTTTAGCACACTATTTTATTTGTTATATCTCTGCTTTTTACAACATTCTATTTTTACTGAACCGTTATTTATCCAGGAAGTCTCATTGAGACTATAGATATATTGTTTAAGGAAGCAGTCATACAAAAACAAGATAAAATATCAAATACAGCATAACATACAATATATCAAACAAATACACAAAGGCTGTACTTCAATTTCAGTGACTTCTCAGGAAAAACAGCAGAATGCCTCAGCTACTACATTTCTTATGGTCTATTTGAAAGCATCTATGGATACAAATTTATCTCATTTTAATTCTTGCTTTATCTTTATTCCATGATCATGGTGCGTAATAAGTGAAAGCAGTTTTTGCTGGAACGGTAAGAAACCTTGGAACATAAGAAGCAGCCTGTTGGAAGAGTGCTGCCAAGAACTGACAGAATTAATGTAAAGAAGGGCACAGAGATTGTAAGGGAGTTTCCCAAGGATGACGTAAATGAAAATTTATCAGTGTATTACATCCCACCCACACTGGTGAACCCTTATAAAATCATTAATGTGTACTGTTGTAATGAGTTGCCAAAGCTATTATGTCATAGCAACATACAATAAGATGCTAATGACATGACAACATGAAGACTAAAGCTAAAATGCATAACATAGCATTTACCAGGCAGGCATACCAGTGCATTCCTCCAGCTGTGTGCTGTCTTTCATGTGCGATAGTGAGAAGGCTTTAATGACACCGCACAGGCTGGTACCGAGCCACATTAAGTTCTCATTCTGTGGTGGGCGTGCAGTGGTTAATGAACCAGCTCTCCTTTCGACTTGCATGCAGTGGGGAGGAGAAACCGCACGTAATTATGCTCTAATGGCAGTGAAGTTGTTGTTATTTGTAGGGTTGCTCTGAGAATACATGTGCAGTGTGACTGTGCTGTTCCATCTGTGCAGTATATGACCCTTGATGTGGACATTTGACCAAGTGCTGTCTTAAGTTTCGTGCATACGACCATAAAAATGGCCCTTGTCTGGCTATCCCTGCATTAATGCTACTTTTGATGACAGCTATTGGGAGGACAAAGATTCCATATAAAACCATAAAACATTTTACGTGAGAACTGGTTGATTCTTACAGTCACATTCTCAAAATCACAATACTTTGTACTAACATGGTCAAGTGGTCAATAATCTTAAAATCCTCTGCTTGATTGGCCTTTCTTGACATTTTCTAGAAATTGTCATTTGTGTAATATATGAGCATCTGTGTATAATGTTACAATAAACAAAATGCTGCCGAAATGTAAGCAGAAACCTTAGCCAGATAAAGTTTGAGAGGCCTCTGTGTTTTATGGTAGTATTACTGTTACATTGATTTGCAGCTAGTTACTTTTAGTTGTCAAATTGTTGCAAACATTCAGTCAAACAGCATAAATCCAGCCATTTGATCATTTAGCTATCAAATATAGGTGCCAGTCATCCAGTAATTACCCGTACAGACAACTTGACTCCCAGTTTGTTCTGCTTAATCGTCTCCCAAGCCTACACCGTTAGAAAATCGGAGTGTCTGTCTTTGACCTCCTTTCTAGATCATCTGCAGAGAGAGGGAGGAGGGAAGCAGGAGGGAAAATAAGCGTCCTGCTGAGGCGACCAGCCAACATTCCTACATCACTTCCTCCTCTTAACATCTGGCAATGATCAGGGCAGGCAGAGAGAAAAGGAGGACGTATCTCACTGACTCCCTAGTGTTCATTTGCAGAGTTGGGCATCACATTGCAAGACCGCCCACTAGTTCTTATTCCCTCTACCAGAAAAACAAAATGAGGGGAGAAGGAGTGCTCAGATTTTATTCTTTCTACGTGTGTTTGTACATGCTACACTGTATATATGCTATTTTTATCTTGATTTTACCTTGACTACCTTATCTTTTGTAAATCTTAAAGTATAATTTGTACCTCAGGTGTCCATTTTATTGTCAATGAACCAGATGTTTTGTGTCTTTGCTTGCTTCTTTGGTTGTAAAAGAAACAGAAAGTAAAAACCTCATTTTTTTTCCATTTTGTCTCTCAGGATGGCTTAGCAGTGCAGTGTTGTCAGCACTCTGTCAGCAGTGAGCTACCTGGACCAGAGGTGTGTAAAATAAATCTATTTCCATAGTTAAAATAATGTTTTGGATTCTCTAACCATTACTTAAGATAAAGCAAAACAAACAATCTTCAAAGAGGTTAGGTTTACAAGGATTCATATGTCACACAACTATTTTAAAATGATGAAAATTTTAAGATGACATTATTTGTTTAGGTTTTTCATATTGCAAGGGAATCATAGTGCCATTGTCTTAGTAGGTGTATACCTTAGGCAGCAGCTGCAGGGAGCAAAGATGAGTGTGACATCTTGGTTCCTGGTGAGCAGCGGGGGAACTCGCCACCGACTTCCCAGGGAAATGATCTTTGTTGGCCGGGACGATTGCGAACTCATGCTACAGGTGAGGACGTTTTGACACTGGTGAGAGGCATATTGATGGAGGTAAAAAAATATGACGTGTTTACGTACTATAGGAAGGAGAAAATAATTTGTATTATTTGTACCATGTAAATGAGCTGTTGTTGTCATACCAGGTAACTGGGGACAGCTGAGCCCTCAGTGTGTGTATCATATGTAGATGTCGCAATGTTTATTTGTGTATACTGGGGTGGTTTGTGTGCATACAGAGTCAACACGTGTATGCTCATGTGTACCTCTGGCCGTTGCACTATTAATAGAAAGTGGGGCAGATACCTCTTAAATTAGATCTTATCAGACACAGTTCCAGTAGGCACAGTCTGCATCCATATCTGCAGGTTTTTGCCTCACATTTTCAGTGATTACTAAAATCAATACTGTGTTTATTCTTGTGCGGTTGGTTTTTTTTGCTATAAAATGCATTTTAGGTACAGATAGGTACAGATTTACAAACATAATGTAGTAAGTCTTGTTGAGCTCTAGTAAAAGACAATGTCTTTGTATGATAACAATTTTTACTCTTGAAAAATACTACTTGATTTGCAAATACACTTCACAATTATAGACAGCAGTACTCCATCTAAAGCAGTTCATTTTTCAGTTAGCTCTCATTGTCCAAGTGACCCAAATTCTCTCCCACACACCATGAAGACACTTCAGAGGAGAAATAATAAGGATCACTGTTTGCTGAGTTATGTAGAGTTGTAAAGAGTGGACTTTACTTTCAAACACTTTATGTGACTCTGATGACTTGGGGCTGTCTATGTGTGTGTGTGTGTGTGTGTATGTAAGCAATAGAGTAAGAGAGGAACACATGCTTTGTTTAGCTGTTGACAATTTTCAACCATGTGACTGCTCTCAACAAGCCAAAGCCTCATCACATGGCTTAATATTAAGGGTTTCTGGTTTGATTCACACACACACACACACGCAGACAAAAATATTAAATGATGGTATGACAGAATTATCATACTTGAGTGACGTGAATGATTTAGTATATTGTAAAGGTATTTGTGCAGCTATTTTTTCTTTCAGTCATACATATAATTATTTTGTCAGCTGTACTATCTACAAACTGGCATCATGATCTGAATAGATCGTCAGTTTTTTGTTATTTTCTCTCGTGGTACAAAGGGACTTACTGGATAAAAAAAATCAATGAGGTTCTTTGTTGCTGCTCTTACTGCGTCTATCTAAAGTCTGTTCCTCTCTTAAAGCTCAAATGCTCTGCTTTGTGTGCGCATGGGTGTGTGTGTGTGTGTGCTTGTGTTCCCTTTATTGCTTTACAGTGAAGAGTCATGGACATCCACATCAGCAAAGACAACCAAATCAGACATTTCAATTGCTAAAATGAGAACAAAAAGCTGCTGAAAAATTCTAGGACAAGGACTCACTTCTTTCCCTTGTCTTTTTTTTTTATTTTTTTTTTTTAACGTGCCTTATCTTTAAGGCCAGATGTGGAATCAGAAGCAAAATCACTCATGTCTTAAGCAGTTTGCTGAATTAAACAGTATTTTTCATCAAAACCTCATATTGAATATTTTCTACCACAGAGAAGATTGCAGAGTTTTTGCTGGAAGAATTTAGCCTCAAAACAGCTGATAGGCTGTTATCTGGAGACCTCAGAAAATCTATATTTTTACACAGAGTCCCTCGTTGGCCCACAACATCCACTTTTTTATGTGCTATTCTGTGTGAAATGTGTATGCAAATGCCATGCATCTACAGTATGTAAAAGCACATTTGTAAATTATGCCAGAGACATTGAAATACACACACAATGCTGATGTGTTTCAACTAGTTATCAAATTCTTACATTTTTATTTATGCGAGTCCCTGACATAACTGGTAGAGCTGCATTTTTCACTTTGGATTCCACAAGATTTTAACATAACACTATTGGCTTCAATGTCACAGACACAGACAGCATGTCGTTCTTTTGTAATTTAGTGGAACAGTGCTTATTATTCAGCAACGCACAAGGTGAATATATACAAAGCAAGAACACGGTTGAGCTTATTGATCAAATGTCAATGAGTCAAACTGCTCGTTTCTGTTTGCAGTCCCGCAGCGTCGATAAACAGCATGCAGTCATCAACTATGAGGCCGGCACAGACGAGCACAAGGTCAAGGACCTGGGCAGCCTGAATGGGGTGAGTAGACAAGCAACACAGAAAGAGGTCAAGACAGAGAGAAAATGGAGAAGAGACGGAGGGAGAGAAGAGAGGAGCTGAGGGAAGTAGAGATGGGATTACATGATACAGATTAGGAAAGATGAGAGATTGGGTTTGAACAACTGACCGAGGAAGAGAAATACAACAAAGAAAAGAAGTAACCAATTGAAAATAGTGGGGAACAGGGGGATGGGTTATTTCTGGGGAGTCAATAGCACTTCCTTTTTTTCTGCTTTTAATCAATCCTTAGTGTTAATGAAGATTTGTATTGAGGTGGAGGTCAACTGAAATCCAAATCTAATTATACAAATCAATACCGACCACCTCTTAAAGGCATAATCTACAGTTCAAATGTAATTGAAAGTGGTGTCCCACAACTAAAATTTAAAAGCTGATTTCTTCTGAAAAACTCTTTAACACATAGACAAAGGAGGACAATGCATCTACATTTTGACTTATTAGTTTAAAAATACTTCAAATAATTCATAGAGAACACGACACTAACACTAATTTCTGTCTTTTTATTTATCCCTCACAGCTTTTGAAGCATGTTTGTTCATTAAAACCACATGCTGTGATTCACAAGCTATTCAGTCAAAACACACCAGCTTAGACACATATGCAGTAGGTCCCTTAGATCCTCTTCAGCTCTCAGGCAGGAAGTGAGAATCAGAGCCACTTCCTGCTTTGTCATTGACCACCAACTTCTTTGGCTGGATGCAGAGGAAGTTTTCCGCTGCTGAGTCAGTGGATATGAAGAGGTTTGACACAGTAGTGAGTAACAAGCTTCCTTTGAGCTGTGTTGTCATTTACGATCTCACAGGAGATATTTCATTGCTGCCCCAGTGTTGTTGAGCTGTTGTGATTTTATCTCACTACAGAGTAGACGGGGATGTTTTATTGCCACGGCAGTGCAAGTGTGATAGAATTTCATTAGCAGCCCAGTGAAACCTGATCAGTGCAGCATAGTGGAATCTGTGTGTGTGTGTGTGTGTGTGTGTGTGTGAGAGAGAGACAGAGACAGACAGAGAGGCCTATGCATATTTGGTTTGAGGGGTGAATGAGAGGGAAATGGGAGTAGGAGAAAGAGTCATGAGAAAGAAAAGAGAGATGGAAAGAATGTGCTTCGGTCAATAAATGAGACTTTTTCAGCTTTCTATAAACGTATACCAGAATTGACTGATTCAGCTCTGAAGCTGTAGACAGCCTGCAAAGATTGACCTCTGTGTCAAAATGACAGTTTTTTGGTATATACTTATTTGGGTAGAGTTGACAGGTTTTTTTTTCAAAATAAATGACTAAATTCTTAGTAGATTTTCTGCCAGAATCAGACACTAGTATGTTTACAGTATACACTGTGGTCTGTGGTATGAATGTAAGATGATGGACTGGTTACATGCCTGTGTATAATGAATTACTGTTTGATAATCTAAGCCTATTACTCTGAGTTCATCATCCTCTATTCCAATGTAATTACAGCGTCTAGGTCACGTTTTGAAAAAAGTAATTTGTTGCCTTTTAATTGAATAAATTGAACTTTTAATTGGCCGCTATGTGACTGTGGACATATACAGTATATACATTTTTGGTGTAAGTACAATTTTCGTGTATACATTGATAATTTATATAACTATAGACCTTCTTTATAGCAATAATAATAATGTGTAATTTAATGCCAATCGTCTTTTACTGAATTTATTCTCATTTAATTTCACTCTGTTGTTTATAGTTACTATGTTCTTATCTCGTCTTTGCACTTTCTATGCAGACTTTTGTGAACGATGTCCGCATCCAGGAGCAGATGTACATCACTCTTAAATTGGAAGACAAGCTGAGGTTTGGATATGATATCCTTTCATTTCTAACTCATGTGTACTGCCCAAGCATTGTTGAATTGTTCAAGATTATCACTAATTCTAACCAAAAACCCACATGTTCCAAGAAGACTAAACATGTCAGCTAGCCATGTCAGAATATGTCAGTATACAGATAAACATCTCATTATGTGTGTGATGTTACTAAAAAGATACACAGTAGATCTACTGTAATTTTTCTTTAACCAATCTTTCTCACATACCAACCTGTTCACGGTGGTGAGAGGGGAACTCACAGTGCCAGAGGAGGCTCTCAAGGTAAGAACACATGCACACTCGCCATGAGAGAGACAGATATGTAATGTATGCAGATACTCGTAGAAAAAAAGGTTGCATTGCGTCTCCTGCTTCTTACATTTGATTTCATCAACATTGCATATTGTTACTGAAAAGGTACATGTTCGTTGTTAATGTTTTTTTTTCCTCTTTTTACTCTTGTTCTCTTTCCATCTTCCCTCAATTACCACCTTATTCTTTGTTCCCTCTGAAGCACGAAAAGTTCACCAGCGGCCTCCAGATTAGTAAGAAACCGTCCAACAGTGAAACCACTACCACCACAACCACTAGCAAGTCTCCCACTAAGACCTCAACCAAGACTCTAAAATCCCCCAGTGGTGGCAAAGCAACAGATCGGGTCACCTCCTCCCCAAACCCAGCAGCCAAATCTGCTGACACTCACAAAGGAGAGGAGAGGATAGGAGGTGAGATTAGGAATTATATACATCCTAGTGGTATTTATATATCCTAAAGCTTGCAAGTGTTTTGTGTCTCATGACAAAACATATTTACAAAATTTCTATTGTAATTTCATGTGTTCGCATGTTTAAGGGAATCGAGGCTATTTGCTGTTTTGACTAAACCTATGGTTTACATTCTTTTCTCAAAATCGAAAAGATTTGAATTCCAACGATAAGCATCTTTATCATCTGCTTGTACTCTGTTTGGCTCGAGGTCAAAGTTTGAACAGCGCTGTTAATCCAGAAACTAATCACAAATTTGCAATTATATAATGGAAGGTAGCTAACTAACTAACAGCATAGTTGACCACTAACAAAGATTAATTTATCTGACTGCAAGCAGGTTTGGTTTTTGACATTTCTCTGTTGTGCTGTGAGACTCACACATTTATAATCTCAGTCCTGCCTTTTGACATAATCCAATTCTTCTGAAGCTTCACCTTTATAAAATGAAAAATTAATTTAATTAATGTTTCTGACTACTTGGCACTTGTGATTAATGATTCCTATGAACTCCAACGGGCACGGCCATTCTTATTTTTTAATTTATGTAGAACATTTATTTGAATTAAAATTATAATAAGAGGAGTATGTTACTGTGAAAAATCCAATAATACTTCAATGAGGCCTTTTATAAAGGTTCTTAATTATTGTTTATGTGTAACTGATAGCAAATCATGCTCTTAATTAAGCCTTTTTTGCAAATTCTGATGCCCTGGAAATATCAGTTGAACTATGTGATGATTCCAAATTTATACATTTATGTGCTGCATGTGTGTTTTTTTTATTACATGTAAGACTTCGAAAATTTGATTCTCTCAACAAAATGTGCTGAAGTAGTATATATGGCGAGTAGGGGGTATATGTGGTTATATAGTAACACACGCATCCAGTCACATTGTTTTACCATGAACATGGCTTTCAGTCTAATAACTGACATTACTGACCAGGGTGAGATCCTAGGAGGGTTCCTGACTAATCCCCTGATATTGAAACCAGGCCACATTGCTTTGGTTATCACAGATTAACCAATAACCGGATCAGATGTCTGGCCTAAATGCTACTGGTGCTTAAATACACAGACATACATCTGCACATTTGGACCCAATCAGGAGAACGTGCAGTACGTACATCTGCCATCAATGTCCTTAATGAAAGTTTTTCTCTGCGTTTGTGAATGTAAGGTAGATTTATTAGCCCTCATAGAGAAAATATTTTCTGTAGCTTTTATATGGAAAGTTCTCGCTTACTGTCTGCAGCTAGACAGAGAACATCTGTAATTATCTGCATACTGTGATTAAAGGAACATGGAAAAGGCTTAGGTGTACTTAAAGAAAAGCTAGGGAGGGACAAGAATAGGAGCAGAGAGAACAGCATCCGATGTGAGTTCTCATAATGTTGAGAAGATTTAAGTCCCTGTATATATATATATATATATACGAGACAGAGAGACAGAGAGAGAGACGGAGGGAGAATACATGCACTCGCACACATATCTATCCTACCAGTTAAATTCTGTAAATAGGTCAGTCGTACAAGAGAACAAGAAGGAGTTAATGCATACACTCACGAACACAAAATCACAGACAACGCACAGCTAACTTCACTTCTTCACTTAGATGCATCATGACTTGTAATATGTAGTATATATGTGTGTATGCATATATAGCTAAGATATACATATATAGCTAATATAATAGATATACTTAATGCGGAGCATAATTTGATGTTTTGCATGTTTTTCTGTGTCCACCTGTCCCAGGTGACATCACAGCTCTGCACCGTGGGACCCCCTTGTATGGCCAGCCGTCTTGGTGGGGGGATGGGGATGCAGATGATGAGAACTCCTTCAAACAGGAAACAAAATCATTCAACAAAAAGCATGACAGCTCCTTTTCAGGTAGGAACTTTTCAGATTTGTACTTCCTAATAACCATCAGGCACAGCTTTGCTTCCCCCATTATTATAAATCAGTCTTGTGTGTAGTGCAGATGATAGATGGATAACAGATGGATGGCCATAAAGGCCCAAATTTGATGGCCTTTACCAGTACATTACTTCAATAATAACAGTGCATGTTCTCAGTCACATAACCAGTGTATCAGAGTATCATATACTCTCATTGTAGAATTTTTTATTTGGGCCACTGTCAGCATTCTCACTGGAAACTGTGTTTAAAATCAAATAGCAGGAATATGCAACACTATACCTATATATAAACTGGGTAATGCAGTGCAGAGTATTTTATCTTTGCAGAGAAATGGTGGCGTGATCTCAATGCCCTCTAGCTGAGTTTAGTTGCACTGCTTGTGCTGGTGAGTAATGGGCAACTAGATTGTTAGAATACATTTATATATCCAAGGGCACACAAAGCCCTTTTTTTCAGAGCACGTGTGCGTGTCTGTTAGCCTTCAGTGTGTGTGTAATAGTGAGCTGTGGGATACCATTAACTTGTGGCGGGTAATCAGAGTAACAGGATTAGAGGCTGCACCCATGGTAAAACAGCTTGAGGCGTCCTCAAATCTCTTGTCACATCTGGGTGGGTAGATGTAAGCTCTGATTATACTTAAAAACTGTTGAGAACAGAACTGTGTCCACTGAGCATGCATTCTCTGCTGTATATCCTGCAGTTTTGTGTCTGCTTGTTGTCAGTGCTATGTTCTGTCTCAAAATATTGGCCAGACATAACATTACCAGTTAAGAAAATTGACATCATGCTAAGCCTTGCGGCTATGTGGGCAGAGAAAGTATAGATTGGTCATAACAGAGGATATTACGCTTTTTCAGCCTTTTTTGTACAAGGTTTAAATTTGTTTGGCAAAGTGACTTGAAACCCTCAAAGCTTTCCAAAAATCTGAAGAATGAGATTGGTTACTTCAGCCTTTGAAGTGGGTGACAGGAAGTCATTTGGCCTTACTGTAATAATGTCTTTCAGAATTGTGTGTTGGGTGTACGTCGGACTTAATTTATTGCATGCTTCAAGGGTCAGCGCACAGTGTGTTACACAGATCTTATCTTAAATCATTCAGTGCACTCTGTAAGATATGACATTGCTGTGGAGGGTAAATGGAAGTTTAGGAAGAGGTTTGTTGTCACATACAAGTTTTTGATTGTGTGAATGTGTATGTATGTTTATGTTTCCCCTCTCCTTCCCAGTGAATAGGTTGTGTTGTCATAGCGCACTACCCCCCTTCTTGTGTATTGTCACTCAGGCCGATTAGATTACGCCATTGCGCTAGCACAACCTATCCCCTCCCTAACACACACTGCACACACTGATACACACACACAGTGTCCAGACAGACTACTCTCTCACGCTGTTGTGGCACTTAGCAAACCATTCACTCATTCAAGTAAGTATTACTCTCCATTCTACTTGGGCTAATGGAGCTGTTGAAAAGCTTTAACTTGCAGTGGCTTGGTTTGCAGTTGCTTGCCCCACAGGTCTGAAATTAGCTTTTTTTAGCTTTTAAGTTGTACCTTTGAATTTGAAATAAAAGGCTAGTCACGACAGGCCGGTTTTAGTTGTGTCAAAAATGTATGTTTTTTTCCCACCGCCAATTTTTGCAATCAGACGTAAGTTATAGAAAATAACAGATTCTTAGTCAGTGTGTTGTTGCCGATGTTGTCCAGTTGTCATTAGCCTGTAATGCTTTGGGATTTTAAGAGTTGTCTGACATCACGGTAATGAATTGTGATCTTTTCCGTGACAGATATGGAGGTAAAATAGGGAACATTAAAGTTAAATGTAAAATGCTTTGGTTTAATGTGCTCATTCAAATGAAACAAGCAAGCACTGCCAGCATTGATATGTATATAATCTCTACAGGATTGACTTAAATTTCATGACACTTGCAGACTCAACTTCCTGGTCAAATCATGTGACTCACAGTGACATCATTTTAGGCTCTGGCAGTATTTACAGACGTTATTTATACTTTAAAGTATTTGCCATTTAGAATACTTAAGGAAGGGGTTACTTGAAATACCTTGTCTATGTTTGTCTTATTTATTTATTTTGATTTATGTGAAAAACTGCAATGTGCGATAACTTGTTGGATGATGCAATAACGCTAAGTGATGTGATAATTCAGAATTTAAGGTGTGCGATATCAAATTGCTTCCATTTGTGCTGCAGGTATAGAGCATAATTACATTCAGGTTATGGTGCTAACTATAAACAAATAATTACAAACAAACTGTGTCAATTGCAAAATCATTCTTCTGCCAGACTGTAGAATGACTTCCCCCAAACATGCATTGCTTATAACAACTTAATGTGTCTTCCAATCTCAGACAGCAAAGAGGCACGCAGTGGGGAGAAGACTAAAGAGGACAGCCTTCATGCATCCACTGGCCACGATTCCAGTTACTTTCAGATCCCCACTAAGGAGGGCCACATGACCAGTAACGGCATCCACGAGATTCCCACCAAGGACACAGAGGGCAACACAGCTCACACCACAGCAGGTAATGTACACTTTTCCATTTCAGAGATTTCTTGTTTATCACAAGCCAAACACACCCCTAACAAATATATTAATACTTTTTAAAAATTTCTTACATCTCACATTTGGTTGTCATAATAAAAATACCAAGGTGTCATAGGTTTCACCGTAAATTCATAAAGGTTAGTATTACTGATTACCACTCATACATCACAATACTGTAACTGTAGTCTGACCTGACTGCAATGTGTGCTTTGTAGCTCAAGGTCACGCCTCCTTCACCATAGAGTTTGACAACACTTCCCCAGGGAAAGTCACCATCAAAGACCATGTGTCCAAGTTCACTTCTGACCACCACCGAGCTCGCTCCAAGAAAAGTGGCACGGGAAATGGGGGAGCAGCAGGGAGAGACTTGAGCACCCTGCAAGCTGCCATGATGGCATCAGAGAGCAAGGTGGCTGACTGGCTGGCCCAGAACGACCCCACATTGATCCGCAGCGAGTCAACTGAGGAGGACAGCAAGAGTATCAAGAGCGATGTGCCTGTCCATCTCAAGAGGCTGAAAGGTGGAGATTGTTTGATATTGTTGTTGTTGTTATTAAGAGAAAGCTGGAAGCCACAAAATAACTTGTTGTAATTAAGTGAGTTTGAAGGAGAGACTACAAGCATTTGTCCTAATTGTTATTAAAGGCAAAACAACAGACATTTACATGCCTCAATAAATCTACATTTGGATAAGCCAGGTCCTTTACTCACAGTAAGCATACTTTGACTTGTACCAATTTCAATTGCATTGAAAAAGACACGCTCAGTTACACAGTTGTAGTAATGAGAGAAACGTCTCCGTCACCTTTGGTAATCAGAAGAGTTGTTGGAACACACAGGAGTCCCCCGCCAGCTGCAGTAGGGTTCATATGGATGTAACTGTGCACAGATTTAGAAGTCAGAAGTCAAATTTAAAGAGATTTCCAAAACTCACTGGCACAGGTGAGAAAGGAAATAACATGAAATCCTCTTTTGTAACTTTAAAAGGCAAGCAGCATTTTAAATAAAGTACTTTATACTATATCTAGGGAGCAGAACATCTAATATTTAATTGCTGTGATTGTTTCACTAAAAATCATCATTGGGGTTGGGTAATTATGAGACTGTGTGATCCATGCTTCCCTGTGTTTCTTTGTTTCCTGTACGAGTAAGCTGCCAGCTGCTGACTCGGCTCCTGCTGCTTGGTGTGTATGTGTTGAGTGGGCCAGATTGTAGCTTCACACTGCAGGTACCATGGCTTAGCTTGGTGCTGAGCTAGCCAATACCACGCTACATGCTGGTCATGGGTTAATTAAATGGGGGTCAATTTATGATGTTGTTGACAGGTGTGGATGGTGTGAGGTGGGGGGATAACAGACATGAGCTGATGAAAATGGAAAAATATAAGGCAAGATTGGAAGGTAGGAAGCTAATTCATTAGATGGAGTTAGTACTAGTGTATGTCAACTGGCTGACAGGATGGCTCACCTAATGGATGATTGTGTTGAGAAATGGATGGCTGACTTGTGCACTGACGGACACTGCAGTCTTTCCAAGTGATGGTGTGATTGCATGACTGTGTTTAACTAGTGCACGGTAAAATCTATTGAACTACCATTGATATTGGTGTGGTTTGAGGAAGTAATTGAATGAAAAGAACAAAGATAGACTGGGTGTGACAGGTTTAATGGAGAGTGATGACGGATAGAGGAAGGAAAAAAGCAAATGTGAGGACGGGAAACAAAAGAGGGCAAGAGCAGGTTAGCAGCTGGATGGAGAGGTTTTGTTGGACATATGCATAGGGAAATCAGGTAGACCACGGAGGAGGAATGAAAAGATGAGAAAGAGGGGAGTCGGACTACAGTGCTGAGAAGAGCATTAACGGCATAGGTGATTGGACAAAGAAGGGCATGGAAGAGAGAGAGAGAGAGGTTCGTTTTGTGGACTGCAGTGAAAGAGGAAAGGGAGGCGGCACTGGAGGAGAGCGTTTTTTTTTGTTAGATTGTTGTTATAGTAACAGCGATGCTGGCAGTTGAGAGGGAGATGGGAGGGGATTAGACGCCAAAGTGCAGAAGATTAGTGGTGAGCATCAGTGTGCGAGAATACTGCAGGGGGGAAACGGCTAATTCAGCGTGTGTGAAGCGTGTGTGGATATGTGTGTCGGTAGTTCGCCACGTGTGTGTGCTGCATGTGTGTTTGAGACAGCAGCACTGATCTGCAGACAGGGAGTACTGCTTATGTGAGGAAGGCATGTGAGACGTGCAGCTGGGAGTGCCGTTGATGAATTGAGATGAAATGGAGAAAAGCTAGTAATCTGTTTTTTAAGCTTTAAGGTGAGTCTTTTCCTGCTTGCTACAGAAAACCATGAAGAGGACAATATTTGGGTTGTAATGTGGCATGTGAATTCAGTTGTAATTTTATACTAACATCTTGGAATATGTTTTCTTTGCCAGTAAAATGTGATCAAGATTACAAAATTGACATTTTGTTTCTTTAACTGCTGATATTCATTACGCAGACAATAGTTTTGCTTGTTTATGTGGCTGTATGCATATACTGTATGTTCAGTTCAGTTGTGTGTGTGTGTCTCTGTGTGTGTCTGTATGCGTGCATGCGTTAGTGTGTGTACATGTGTGAAGAGCCAGCAGTGGAAGCACAGCTCCACTGTGAGTCATGGCCGGGCTAGGAGGGCAGAGCACTGGACACTCAGAGAGACCTCTGTTCTCCTCTGGCTTTCTAACACTTTCTTTGTTTTAGAGAACACAGTATGAAAGAGCGTCCTCATTCTGTCTTTTAACAATTGTTTTAGTAAATTGCAAGCAGTGGCAAAGGACTGGAAGACTGGAGGAAGAGAGTGGTTCAATGCTGTAAAGGAGTTGATTTTAACCTCTTTGAAAATGCAGAATTTGCCTTCAGAGTACAGTACTTCAAAGTACTGCAGCACCCTGCTGTATTGTTTAGCTTAAACATTAATATCAAGATGACGATATATAGAATATAAACAAAGATATTTTGCTGATTTCACATGGGCGGTGGACTGGGTAATATCATATTTTGGGGTTGACAGGTGGTACATTTAGGTGATATTTAGGAACATTTTAAGAAAAAAAATAGTGATTCTAAAATGAACGTCAAGAAAATATTGATAATAAAGATAGTCAAATTTCCCCAAAACGTGACCTTATTATAATTACTGATTTAAAGCCATAGAGTCACTGTGTGTGTGTGTTGTTATATCCTATTCCATTATTCATATATTAGCTCACACAGCATTCAAATCATCCAAGACAAAATGACACAACTTAGTTGTAAAATTACTCCCTGTTCCAACATTACAACATACATTAATATAGGAGATTTCATTTAATTGTGTAACAGTAAACTGCAGCACCACAATGCAGCATTTCCTCTAATGTAATTTCTTTCTTATTAGATCTTGGTAAATGTGAAACAACATAGAATAGTATGTCTAACAGCTGGATTTTAGTTGTGTGGTAGTTTATGAAAGTGGTGAAGTAGATGTGTTCATCCCTAACAACAGCAGCATGGTGTTCCTCCTCCCCTCCTCTCTCTGATATCGCGATTGGCTGACTTGTCTCGCAAACTGACTGGCTGATTGTGTGAGTAGCTGTAAGCATCAGTGCCAAACTACATCCTGAGCCTCCTGCTGTAAAGAATTTGCTTTTTTATCCTCTACTGGTTCTCTCTCCAAACACCCTCCTTTTTCC
>OMNV01003167.1:2913-23263 GCA_900303265.1 Brotula barbata
AAACTAAAGATTAAGATTATGCCATCATTTTTTTAAAATCCAATAAATAATCTCATCAAGATTTTTTGTTAATCTGTCAGGATTCTTCATGAGGCAATTAATAATTTTTCAACTGGAAAAGTATATATACAGTATATATATATACAGTATATACATAAAGTATATATAATATTAAAAAAAGACATTTTTACAATTTAAATTGATTTACTGGAGAAATTTCTAAAATAAAAGTGACTATTTTTAAACAAAACACAAAGTTATTACAATATATAGCACAGAATTATCTCACAATTCAAAATAAGTTTATTAATGAGATACGGGGATCAGACAAGCTGTGCCGTTCCACGATGTTTTGTTTTATTTCCTTATCTGGATAATGGATCTGGACAGAAATCACATTTTACACATTTAAGGTATGAATGTGACTTTGATATCAGGGAATCCATTTCAGACGGAGTCCTTGACACTTGACTACTACTTGAATACTTTCGAAGCGTAGTTTGTTGTTTTTACAGGCAAACTACTCAGCTACATGAACAGACTCATTTAACTGAAATCTAAAGCTACACACACAAATTAATGACAAAAATGAGCTGAGCTTGCTGCTTTTTTATTACCTTCAATATTAATCATTTTTGCTCAGTAAAAGGGCTTTTTTTCCCCTCCGTGCGCACTAAAAACACATGTCTAACTTGCTTATAATGAGGGGTTACGGCGTACTCCTGTGCTGAACGTGTTTTGTCTTGCACTTGTACGTTGTGGTACTCAAAAAGTGACTGTGATGAATCTCCCGTGACAACAGGGCCGTTTTAACCCTCTCTTTACTCCACACCCCTCTCTCTAATGTTGGGGTAAGCTATCATGTAGGTACAATGCAAACAGTGTTGGTCTCAATTTCATCGACATTGTTGCTACACTTAAGTGCAGTAACCTAATCCGCTCTGCAACAGAAGGTTTCAACCTTAGCCAGTGGGCTGGGAGGGGTGGAGAGGAGGTGGAGGAGGAGGAGGAGGGTGTTGTTACCACATTACGGCTCACTGTAGAAGTGGCAGGGGCCTCGGGGTCGTTTAGATAGGGTTGCTTTACCCTAAGGTGTTAAATTCAAAACCACATTTATTATCACAAAAAATGCTTTTCTTTCAGCATCTGCTCACTTAACTTTAATTATAGCTTCCTTTCAGAGGAGAAAGGCCATTAAGCCGGGCCGGGTTGAACTCTCTGGGCTCTTAGGATGTAGTAAAGTGAGTCAGGGCCGCACGTATGAACTGACACGGATGTATGGAAAGGTGAAATATCATCTTTCCTCTGTTGAACGCCGCACGGTCTGAGCTCATTTTGAAGAAGACGTTTGAAAAGAAAGCGCTGATTGTCGGTGTGTTTAAATGCACGCTACTATACACGCTGCGCTGGAGTTAAAAACGCAGAGTAAGACGCATGCACGGATGGAGATGTTATGATATCATCGTTTGTCAAAAATTCATAAATTGTATCTTAATGCTCTTATGCCAGAAAGCGCTCCGTGAGAGGAAATCCCTGCACTTTGCTGTGACATCCACGACACGCGTAAATCAGTTTACAATCATTTAAATCAGCGTATAATCTACGTTTTAAAATATATGAGAACGTACTCGCTGCTCATAAATGACAGGCCTTACAGACTGCTGTTTTTGGAATGTGTGTGAGGATCTGCAAGCAATGCGTGCACAAACATACGCATGTTTATCATTCTTCACGGCCTCCTGCACCACGGCCCATTTTTCCTCATTGTGCTGCGAGTCCCCCACTGAGGATGAAGACGAGGGAGATTAACTGTGTTTCCCCTTGGTGAGGCTTTGATGTTAAGTCCTCTGGGAAACGCTGTTCAGTCATATTTTCCCTTTTGTCTCTGTCATTCAACATGTTCTACCACCTCCAAAGTCACCAAGCCCTTCATGCTGTTCGCTTCCTGCATTTAGAGACGTCAGTCATCAGTTAAAAGTGCAGCTCAGAAGGGAGACCTCCGCTTGGAAAAACGTTTTTTTTTTTCTGTTTTGTTTTAGGTGAAAAACACGAGAAGAAACAAAATCTTTAGTCGTATCAAACATGAAGGGAACTGCGTGTAAAATCAGAACACACACAGACGCAACCCACATATTAACACCAACAATCAATAAAGAAATTCCATCCATGGTTGATAAAATATGTGACGTTATGAAGGTTGAATCATAATAAAGTATTGAATGTCATATATTCAATGTAGCTGTCAGGTCTTTTGATCAAATGAATAAAAATGTAACAGTCCGCAGAGCAAAAACAAGAAGTCAGAACAAGACAGAAATCAACAAAGTCGATGAAATGTTAATGATGAATCTTAGACGGGCAACGTATCGAAGTGCTTACACGGAGGACATGGAGAAGAGAGTCCGTCAAGTCAACATCTCAGCTCGGAGCATCCTGATATCTGGGAAAGAGGAAGAATCAGGCTGTTTATAAAACACCAGGTATGATGAGCGCAACGTGAAAGTGGCGATTCTGTTCTGAAACGATAGTCTGGGATCTCTTCAAAGGTCAGTGAGTGCCAAGTATCTCCAGGATGAAGAAAAAAAAAAAATGAAATCGTGACATTTTGATAAAAAATTGCCAGAGTCTTGTTTTAAAAGCCCTTAATTGTTTCCTCCTTGAATAATAGCGTTAACATTTTAATAACATTAACATGTTTTTCTGCGTGGGCTTCGCTTGCCAATGTTCCAGGTGCAGCGACTCATTTATAGCAAGTCGCTACTCGTTATTAAAGATAACTTTACAAACCAGAGTGACTCCAGCCAGAGGGAGACGAGGCAGGGTGACGTTTTTTCAACTGGTGGGTGGAATCGATCTTGCAAAATGTCTCCCAGCCTTAAGGATTATATTGCCACCTGGCTAGTTGGGACAGAAGCGCGATCACAATGCCAGCCCGCCTGAGACGAATGCGGAACACGAGCGTGTGTGGATAACGTACCTGGACGCGATCGCGCTTAATACGCTGTGAAGATGTTTGCGTGCGTGCTAACATGTCGTTTGCTGTGCTAAATACACACAGATTTTCACACTTTCTTTTCTTCAGCTTAGTTTCTGTTATCCACTTTAGACCAGTAACTCCTCTTTACAGGCTTTACAAGTAATTATAATTTAAGCAATATTGAGAATTATCACTATAAAGCATTCTGCCTCCGTGGCAGCTGGAGCGCTCTCTCAAGCTGTCAGCATGATTGACGACTGAGACAGCACATGAATTTCAAATCCTAGAGGAACATACGGGGCTGGCAACACTAACAGGTACAAAATTCCAGTGATAGGACTCAAACGGTAGGCAATTAACGGCACAGAATGTAAATCAGGTGCACGTGCTCCCCTCCCACTTCTACCCCCAAATGTGCTGGTGAACTTCGGAGGCCACAATCCCTACCTTGTTACGTCCTTCTGTTTAGTCACCAGGGACGGACCGTGGAACCGGGTCGCCAAGTCCTTTTGCGCTCAATTACGTTTAAATTTTCCAGCCCTAAAATAAGAACAGAGGTATCCATGACGGTGGCCAGATATTGATGACAGATACACACACCCTGTTTGGAAATCTGAGCGGTGGAGGGAAGCCGAGCTCGTCTGTGATCGCCTGTTTTCACACATCAGCAAACACCGTTTTGGTTTTTTTTTCTGCCTGGATATTTACTTCATGTTCAGGAGTTATTTTCGGTTATTACATAAATATACATACATATACATTATATATTTTCTCTCTCTAAACAGAAAGATTAATTGGATATTTCAAGAATCCTGAAATGATGCCAATGAAAAGATAATTAACTGCCAGAAATTCAGCATTGCATGCTGCATCCAGCCTTTTTTTTTCTCTTTAAATCTCTTTTATATCACTTTAAGATGATGCTATACCCTCTGGTCATTGTTGCTTATTAATGTCATCTCTGAGAGACTCCAGATTAGACAGGGTTGGTGAGAGGACTATAATTTAACAGATGGCACATTTTTGTGTTCTTGTTTCTTGGCAGTCTGACCCTATTGAATATTGAGATGAGAGACCAGCTTGAATTTTCTGAAAAAAAAAGTGCAATTTCTTGGAGTGATTTATAGTGACTCTCTGTCACCTCCACATCATGTTGTTATTGTGGAAGTCTAATTTGGGCATTGGCTAGGAAGTAATGATTAAAAGATAAATACAGCCGGAGCACTTCCATCACGTTTTAAGTTATTACAAGTTACGTTAAAAAGATCATTTCCCGGTGTTGTTTCTGTTCCTCTTCACTTGGGATACAGTACAGATGTATCACCAGGACGTTCCCTCATTACACAGCAGGCCTTTCCGGACTGGAGGCCTGCTTTAGGTTTTAGTCCAACTTTAAATGCAGGTCTCCGCACAGGTTGTTTCTTTTCATCATGGACCCCAGACCCTTCCATTAACCTCTTGCAACAGCATGGGGGACAAAAGGCAGCTGGGCTAAATTTGGGCACAGATTGGGAACAGCCATGTGTTCAGTCAAGAGACCTGAGAACAATCATTCCTGATTTTGTGCATTAGAATCCACTTTATACAAATAAATGATTGTTGTTCCGACACGAAAACAAAATCTGACTCTGACAGACCGCTCGACAAAATCGGGGATGCAGTGTGTGTGTTTTCAGATAGAGATCTGACTGTTGGTGATTTCTCAGTGGGATGTAAGGCAGTGGCTGGGCTGCCACCTTGAGGTTTGTAGATGTCCTTTGATAATGTGATGCTGCTCAAGGCTTCATCCAGCTGGTATATCTAATGATAAGTGTAATGCATCAAAAAATCCTACAGATGAAAATCCAAGTGATATGAAACACTTACATTAGAACCCAGGCTTCGTTTTATGTTGAAATTTGATATTCAAATGAATTCAAATGAATCAATATGTTGTAGTGGTCTTCAAAAATGTTTTGGTTTGGTTTTTAGTCCTTTTTAAAAGCCATCCAAGGATTTGTGCCCACGTCAGTAATAATGGTAACTGCAGAAAATAGAACATGTACTTGTTCTATGTTTACTTCTAGCCTACATTTGCAAACAGTATGAAAATAACAACAAAAAAACTTAAGGACTGCGTGAATGGAAATGACAAAAATCTAAATGTGTAAATCCAGCAGTGAATTAATGTTCTCAGCCGGAAGAAAAACTTTCAGAAAGGATGACATCACTTGTTTCATAAGACTTTATGTGGAACAACAGCAGAGCCTCTCAACGGGTCAGCGCATACTCCAAGTTTCAGGCCAGAACTTCACAGAACCCATCGCATTTTGCAGGATAAATGTGCTGTCCTCTCTCTTGTGTCGGAAACAATGAGGGGCGTACGGCAGAGGAAGGGACCCTGGGTTCCGTGAAGGTTCAGGCTACAACCGTATAGGACACAAGCTGGCAAATTTATAGAAGTATTAAACATTAAATGCTCTGACGAAAATTGCGATTTCACGACAGGGAAATGGGATAGTTAATAACTGTCTCAGTGAACAGCTCTCTGGCTTCAAATGGGCCACAATTAGGTCAAACTGGCTGGCGCATTAGCGGAAGGACAAGAAGCAGTTTTAGGACTTTTTGTCTTTAGGAAGTGTGAAACGGAGCATTAATCACAGTAATGTTGCTGCAGTGGAGGTAGGGACAAGTTGCGATGCCTTCCCTGCATAAAGTGAGCACTGCATTCTCCTAATTTATGTAGTGCCACCAGGGCTCCGCAGTAAAGTCCTGTGAAGATGCTTATTGCACCGTAGCTCACGGAAAGGATGAGAATGTACTTGGATCATTGTACAGAAACTTCAGCTTTGGGCTCCTTCTGTAGTTCTCGATACGTAAACTTTGACGGGTGGAGACCTTAAACTTCAGGATACGGGCACAGACGCAAAGACAAGCTCACGCCTCATTAATCACGCAGACTTTTCTTCATTTCTTATTTAGCAACCTGTGTTGGAGAATGGGGAGAAATGTAATTGAACATGTAGTGCTGTATTATTTATGTAAAAGCTTGTCAATTTAATCTTAAAATAAGAGAGACAGTGTGCCACAATTTTCCCACACGTTGTCTTTGATATTATAATGATTTTTTTTTAAACATTTCACTGTGTAATGAGGATCCACACACACACATATATATATATATGTGGCCCAATTAAAATAAATTATCATAATTTTGTACTTTTTTACACCCTACCTGTGTACATAATTGCGTGACTGCACAACTGTGTGAAAAATCTAGAGGCGTTAAGAACATGACAGATGGAAAAAAACAAAAAACAAAACATCTGTTGCCTTAACCGCTTAGCAGTATCTGATGTAATAAAAATGATATTCAAGTTAGATTTTGGACAACGTGCCAATACTACCCAAACAAAACAGTAGAGGGAGAAGGAAAGCAAATCGCAAAAATGCGTCATTTCGAATCAAATCAGTGGCCACAAATGTCACATAACCATCCTCCCACACATCTCCAGAGAAATCAACTCGGAGCCTAATTTCATTAAAAAAACAGCAAAAACATGGTTTTAATTACAAGCTATAGACGGGGAAAAAACCCTCGAGCACAGGTAGATAAATTAGTAACTGAGTCTGCTTTAAGGCAAACAGTTCAGGGTTGATCAAAATTTTTTGGATATATTTCATGAACAGTTCCACATGAGTTAAGTGATTGCTAATTGGGAAAAATCACAGATTTTTTTTTATATTTTAAAAATCCATTACAGTAACCCTAACTTTCCTATTCTTATTCTTATTCTTATTCTTATTCTTATTCTTATTCTTATTCTTATTCTTATTTTTATTCTTATTCTTATTCTTATTCTTATTCTACACAGATTTCCCATCGGTGGATACCTCAGAGTTTAAGAGGTTAACACAGAACAGCAAACCGACTTTTTGGATGCAAACTGGAAGTAAGTAGTTCATAAAATGAAGGCTGTTGAGAATATTCCAGAATATATCTTCCAATGTTTGCTGCTGCCGTTATGAGGAGGTATTAAAAAAAATGCTTACTGCAACTTGAGCCCAGCAGTTTTCCCCTTGAAATATTAATTAGCGCTGCAAAGAGCCTTTTGCAGTAAAAAACAAAACACAGTACTACGACTGAAATGCTGTACTTCAACCGATAAACCCTACGTGAACAATGCAGTACCCGCAGCATAAGAAAACATCTCCTCTGCATGCCTGCATGGCTGGAGCAGATACAGTTTCCTCTATCATAAGATCTGCTGAAGCAGCAGAGAAAATCTCAACGCTTCCCATCTCCCATGCTGACAGTCAGCCTGATATGGGAACCAGCAAGCAAGAGAGAATCAATTAGCGGCCCATACGTTTGAATGACAGCCGCGATGAAGTAGATTTACAGAGGAGGACCGCAATATTCTCAGGAAATTGTCAGTGAAGCAAGAATAATGGCGATCAGCTGAAATCTTATATTCATTGCAATCATTGTCACAGAATCTCTTAACTCGCTCATATTGTACACACACACACACACACACACACACAGTCATACACAGAGAAGGGAGAGAGAGAGCGTGAGAGAGAGAGAGAGGGGGGTAAGATGCGGGTCGTAGGAAAGGATTACTGATACGATGGAGGTAATGAGATGAGAAACAGGCTCTAATGTGACATTGGAATGGAAGATCGGAACTAAGTTATTGAGAATTACTCAAAAACATGACTTGGATGGAATTACATCCATCTTATAATGACAGACTGTACTCGTACGCTCTAAAGCCTTGGAAATACAAGAGAGGATGCTGGCTTGTTGGGCTGGAATAAACAATAATGTTTAATCTTCTAAGTTTTGGAACAGTCAGGTTTTGCCCGCTGATCCAAAATGTTATACTGTAGAAGATAACAGCCCTGAAATGAGTGCTTGAGCCAGGTCAGTCAGTTCCCTTTCAAAATTCATATGCTTGAAGCTCATTTTATAAGCTACATTATTTAGACCCATTTTATGCTGTCTGTGTCCTGTCATTTTTAGTGTACCGCTGTATCTTGACTTTCATAGAAGACTCAAAATGAAAAACGTCGCAGAAATTAAGTGATGGCCCACAGATAGTGACTTTGATAGTTAGAGAGCTCTGTCAGGGTCTGTTGGCAAGAGCTCTGATGCTACAAACCTTGACGACGAGAGCAGAGTAGAAGTCCTGCCACTGAGGCACTGATCGTAATAACACAAGAGCAGAAACCTGAGCTCCAGGTCCATAGAGGCAAAGGTACCAGACTGGGTTCAGACTGACTGTGGATCAGAGAAACCATCAGAGACGATCCAGCACAAAGCAAAAAGGTGCAAACAGCACACACTCAGCAACACAACCAAGTTGACTGGTGCTTCCCAGGTCCAAACGACACCACAATGGGTGAAAGAGGAAAGCTTTGAGTAGTGGTAAACCAACCGGACCTTGTGGTAAAAAACACAGCAGTCCCAGATGACAGAACCTGAACAAACAAAAGGGACTGAAAGAGGAAATGGAGCGCTAATGGGAAGCGAAAGCCAAAGTGGTCCCAGTGGTGATGGTCTCCCAAGACCTTCCTGCTGTGTGGCAACATGATAATTGTTCATCGCTCATCTTTTACATGTCATATTTACAATATTAGCAATAACTAGTTGTATAGCCTATTAACGTCATCTGTGCAAAATTATAGACGTCTGGGTCAAACTTTACGGGTGCTCGACATTTGCGGGGTCACCGTCGTAACCAAAAGCTCCTTTTACGGGCAAAACAAGGGCCAGAGTTCAGTGAACACAGCACAATGTTGTCAGTGTCATAGTACGAATGAATATGAATGAATTAAAGCTTCTCTTTGATGAGGGCAAGCAGATGGGAAGAGAGCCGAAAATGATCATCGTCATTATTATAATCAAAAGGGCAGATTCAGGTCATGTGATATACGCAGGTTGAAATGTCTCTACGCCGGTATGTTTTCGTCTGGAGCAGGAACACTGACTCACCTCTTGCCTCGTCTGCTTTTGCATACATCAAGCACACAAATGCACTTTAAGTATAAGGCAGAGGCATATTGTATTTGCACACAATTAATCACGAATAAACAAGCCAACATTTTATAAGTTGCTTGGGAGGAAATGCATACATAGGCCTGAGGAGAGTTATTTTACAGTACGTCTCTGCAGCCTCAAGCAAACCATAAAGGTCTGTGTACTCAGAGTCAAACTTTTAAATAGGCATGGCCTCTGTTATGATAGCAGGAAGATGCAAATCAATAGTGATTCTATTACAGTGTTTTATGACCTCTATTCCACAGCGTTTACTAATGAATTATATAATTTCCAATTGTGGTTTCAAGCAAGCACCGCGGCGCCAGAGGACTGTGTATGTGTGTGTGTGAGCGTTCTACATAATAATGACAGTTAAATGTCTCTGAAAAGGCCATACCAGTGAATGTTACAAATTATCCAATCTTTGTAACTCCTGATATTTTCCAAATCATGCTGTAATGTTTTAGAATTTTCAATGATTTTTCCTGCTTTCTAATAAACAACTGGTCTCAATCCAGTTCCATGTGGCATGAATATTAAATTGGAGAGCGGAACTCTTGGCTCAATTTGGTAATCCATCACACTGAACATTACGTCTGCTTTTATTTTTGTTGCTCTAATATTAGCATTGCGTTGCTGAATATTGTCAAAACTCATCTCTTTATATTGAGGAAACAATGTCAAATTAGTTTTATTATCAGCTAAACTAAAATTGAACCAAGTTAACCTAAGCAGAGCAAAGCAAGGCTAAAGTAAACTAAGATATCCAAAGCTATGTGCAAAGCTAAGCTAAACAAAGATAAGATATGCTAAGCTAAGAGCAAAGCTAAGCTAAGCTACACTAATGTAAACTAAGATAAGCTAAGCTAAAAGCAAAGCCAAGCTAAGCAAAACTAAGATCAGATATGCTAAGGTAAGAGCAAAGCTGAGACACGCTAAGCTAAACTAAGATAAGCTAAATTAAGCTAAAGTGAGGTGAGGTGAGAGGAGATAAGCTTGGTTAAACTAAACTAAACTTGAAACTTGACTTAAATTAAAGTACGGTGTGCTAAATTGAGATAAACTAAATGAAGTTGTTCGTTGGGCCTCTCGCTGTCAATGTGATGGTTACTTTCTCGCACGTGTGATCCTCACCGATGCTCCTCTCATTTTCTCATTCCTTCTCAGAAAATTCCTCTGGATTGCTCGACGTGGACCCTTGGAGAACAAGGCTAAGACAACCACACTCTCTCCACTCAACCAGACTGAGGCAAAATCCGCTAATCTGCTTTTGTGGCCAATTGTGATAAAGCGCCGTCCGGGATGAGGCCAATTTACAGCGTGGCAGATCTGCCTGTCCCGCGCGAGCAGCGTACCCACACGGCAGCAGCAGAGCTTCCTCTTAAAACGATTTCATTACCATCCGGACTGGATTGGCAGAATCTCGCGCCGTACCCCTATTGTGAAAAGCTCGATTCTTTTCTTTTTGGTTGCTCAAAGGAAGGGCAGAGTTAAGATGGTGCTCTTTGAGTACTCAGTGTGTGGTGCTTCCTGTGGTTTCATACACACCAACAGTCAACCGTGTGCGTTACGGCTCTTCTGCGCAGATGGTGCCCGTGGTCAACGCGCAACACCGACAAGTGAGGAGTGGATGAGGTGCATTAACCTTTGTGTACATAATAAAGATCACGATAAAACACAACCTGTGTTTCCACAGCCATTGAACCAACAGCAACATATAAAACTGAATCACAGTTATTGTTCAGAACAGCCTGGGGTGAAAAGTACATTTACTCAAATAGTTTTCCTTCCACTCCAATACTGGTGATGGGGTAGCTGTGTTTGGTAAGTTAAAGTAAGTAACTTTTGCAGATTAAAATTGTGAAACTGCTGAAGCACAATAAAATCAGTTTTACTGAGATATAAATTGCATTGTTAGTCACCCACCTCCTGAAGAAAATCTCACAGTCTACACAATAAAACAGACACAGTAAAATACATCCAGGGGGATCCAGGGTCATGCACGAAGATGTGTAGGAGGATAGCGCCTCAAGTGGTCGTTTCTATTGCCATTTTGGGCAATGATTTTTGGACAAAAATATATAAAACCTTTGCAAGGGTGAAACAAAGGCATTTTGTATATAGATTTATCTTGTTATTGAATGTTTTTCATCCATATTAGTGTTTTAACAACGTTTTAGAAAACACACAAAAATGGCAAAATGTGGAGGCTCACTGGTTTTGGCGCATACCATTTAACGCAGCAGCACGATTTTGAATTCCGGACTGTGCCCTTTGCTGCATGTCTCGCCCCCTCTCTCAGCCCTGTTCTTCCTCTCGGTCTGACCACTGTAACTCTCGCCAAAAACACACAATATGCCAAAAAAAATTTTTTTTTTAGAAAAATGCTTAAGTTTCTTTGCTAGGCATGCACAGTAAACCTGAGACAGGAAGGGAACAAGTTGACATCATGATTTCACACTGTTCTTTAGGAATCACAAATCCAGTAACAAAAGTATTCCACCAATTCACTGGTTTCTCCAGAAATCACAGTGCCACGTAACGTTTATCGCCCATTTGTTGTCGGGTTCCACCACACAACAGAAATTTTGAACATTAAGTGTGTCTCTTCTGCTGCAATAGCTCTCGTATATTACATCAAAACATTTTCACTTCCAATGATGCAACGGAGACAACAAAGAGCATAACATATGTACCACGTCACCCACCATGTTGTTTGTCAACAAACAAACCCAGGATTGAATGGATTTCCCCACACATTAAAAAATAGAACAAGGTTTTAAATAGACCCCAAAATGAAAATAAGAACATGACGATCTCTGTTTCTGAAAGCAGAATGCAGCTCTTTTAATTGAACAAATGAGCTGAGTTCTTCTTCTAGCGCTGACTATAGGAGGAATGACAAATCACAACAATCCCAACCTTTCGTGTGACCTGGCATTAAATCTGGCCTCACACCGTATGTGTGAGTGTGCGTGTGTGTGTGTGTGTGTGTGTGTGTGTGTGTGTGAGATGCTCCTAGCAGCTTGATCGCATTTGCATACAGCACACACCGCGCTACACGAAGATGAGGAACATAGGCTCCCTCTGAGGCTCAGCATTGATTCTCTAACAACACTTCATTATCGTGTTGAACACCTGATTTCTTTTAATATTTCCAGTCTAGACAGGATGCTTATCAAAGGCAATTATGTTCCTGGGACGTTTCAGTTACCCAGGGCTTACATGTTATGTAATGCTGTGTGAGAATTCTCCGCTGCAGGGATGCACACCGGGCTTCAACTGAAAAATGCAGTGATGGTGGAATACAAAATATGAAAAAAAAAACACCCAAAACAACAAATTTATATCACCTCGGGGAGTAGCAGCAGAGGGTGTAGATCAACAAGAAAGAGAAGCTCTTTATTTGGCTCTTAGACTGATTAATAGCCACAGAATACTTAAAATCTAGACTGGTTTAGGACTGTAATTAATCACAGCTTTTATTGTAGGTCTTAAATCAAGAGGGACAATTCTGGGCTCAAGTAATTTTTAGAATATTGCCATCATTATTGTTTAGCACTTCCTATTTTCCCCAAAGCCCTTTTGTAGCAAGTAATTATCTACTTAGCCGGAGCGCACATTGAAGCATTCCATCTCAGGTGTTGAATGGAGAGAAAGGGCAGCACAGTTCTAATGCAGAGGTGCCTGCTCTCAATTAGATAAGGAGATGCGTCAACAAACAACCTTAATAACAATAAACCCGCGACCTCAGATATAATTGTAAATATGTTCCAGTCATATAGGACTCGCCAGAATGTCCTTGGTCTCTGTTAAGTTGTTCCATCGAGGGTTTATGTTTTGAAATTGAGTAACAATAATACAGTTTTAGGAGGGCATGCACTCAAGCTAATATCTCCACAGCAGCCAGATATGCCTGCACAAAATTGCTTCAAATTTAAAAGAAATATATTTTTCATTTTCCATTGGTAAGTTCATCCTTTGTATTTGACCACAGCCAAAATTGCATTTTAACACTGTAACACTGTTCAGGTCGATGCTTCATCACACTTATTTACGAGACTTAGTACGAGCAACCAGCATAGGCCTTCCTGCGACAAACAGGATCAGCTTGGGGCCATGTTTGACTTGTAGAGAGGCAACAAAAAAGAGAATGGGGGGTTATTATAACAATCACATGGTGTAAAAGCTTTATTTGTCACATTTATTTCTCTAAGTTTTCCTTTATTTCCATTTCCCTGAGCCTGCAGAGTACAGGGTAAGTCATTATTCAAGAAAAAAAAAAAAAAAAATCGAGAAAATTCATCTCCATGTTACTAAGCTCGACTTCTTGGGTTCCTCTCTGGGCCAAATTATCATCAAAATTGTTTTGTAAATATTTGTGTTATCCCATTCATAAACTCAGCACTACAAACATGTGTGACAACAGAGCCTCCTTGGCAGAAACAGAAGTAGAGGAACAGAGGCAGAGCACCGTATCGTTTGCAGATGGCGTCCCAGGTCACTGTCACGCATGGATTTGTGTCTGGCCCACGTATCTCACAAGTGACATGTGTAGATGTGAGGACTCTGTGCCCTGGGGCCGATGCACTGAGATCCAGACAGTACGTCTGTATTCAACATGCATCCACTGATAACCTTTCTCTGGTCCTCTAAGAAAATGTGACTATAAGCTTCTTACACTCACTTTGGTTGGGAATTGTTCTTAAGGCCTCATTTTTCATATTTGTCATACTGGATATTTTGTCCTATGAAATAAAATAAAGTTAACAGCGCTTCAATGTACACGTAAAAGTCAATCAGGTGTGAATGGGATGTCACGATTTTCATAGTTAAAGGTTAAAGAATGTAATTGAATCTGCTTGATATTTCACACTCGAACCGAGCCCCGAGCCTTCCTTCTAAATAAAGCAGATAATGGATGTTTTCCAGGTTTTATTAAGTGCAGCTCCCTGCCAAGTAACAACAGTGCCTGCCTTCTGTCTTCACAAATACTGGCATCACAAATTACCCAACAATAATAGCCACAAATCTAATATGATGAAAACTCACTTTACTATCATAACAATTGAATAAGAAATCACGGCGTTGACCGTAAAGCTGCCCGTTCTGCCATCACGGCCGTTATATTAATCTTTTATGTTTTCTCTCATCATCTGCATGTTTCATTTACCCCCCTCGTCTAATTGCGTTGATCTCTCCGTCTCACAACCTCACCGGGCGGTGCCCCCCTGAATCTTTGTCTCCATCCCGGAGACCTTGTAGGTCCGGGCTCTGGGCCGTCCTCTCTGTCATTGGCGGCGATGACCTCCACGTTTCCCCCCACCCCCCTGGCATCGGGTCAATTATTCACTGCACAGGAACCACACCTGTGTCCCTCGTGAATCTCTCCGACAACCAGCCGCCAGAAAAAATGAGTCCATTACCATGGTGGTGCCAGGTGATGGATTTCACGTTCACCAGTGGAGTGCAGGTAAAAACCTGGGGAAGCCGGTGAAGGTGACCTTCACAGCGAAGGCATCTTTACTGGCCGTGCGTGCAAACATACAGACTCCCGTGAGGAAGTATTAAAGGAGGGAGGGGAGTACTGGTTTCCATGTCAGACGTGTTTGTTTGTTGTGGGATATTGTTGTGTATGCTGTAAACCTGAACGACCTTGAGCTGAGAATTCCTTCATAAGACGTTCCCAGGTGGACTGTAATGGCTGTGCAATATCTAACAGCCAACAAATAAACACCAGGCTTTGGCTTGATCTGTAGCTTTTTAACTGTTTGATAATAGAAACGTATTACTGGATTTTGGTGCGTAATGTGTCTTGTACAAATGATTTTTTGAACCTTTTTAGCACATACTTAACCTCTTAAAAATGTTAGCTGACCTTTATTCGACATTAGATAAAGGAATCATTAGAATCGTCTAAGTCATTAATAACATAGTAAACCTGTACAAAATCCCATAACTATTACCAGCCTAGGAATAAATCTCTTAAAACCTATTATAAGAATTCTTAAATTCTCAATTCATCCTTGATTTCCTTTAAAACTCCCTTTATTGAAGCTGCTTGGAGCTAATTTTACTCCTACGTATGTCAACATTGAAATCCATCCTGACATATCTGGTATGTTTAAAAACTTTGGTATCTACTGGTAGTTTATTATAATGCTGTACTATAATACTGTCTGGCTGCAAAGTGTGAGTTTGTGGAGGAGGGGCTGCAGTTGGTGGGAAGCCCAGAGTGTCAGAGGAGACAGGTTGGTTTTTTTGTTCTGTTTAAACCTGCAGCCTGTAAAAATCAGTGCTGGTACCCAGAAGCCAAAAAAAGAGGTGGATGTTATGAGAAAAAGCGTCTCTATCACATAACTTTTTGGATTTATTCTTTTAATACCTTATCGCCCAGTGCTCTGATGAGGATTTTCATATTAAACCTTTGATATATATTATATTTTTACATATTCTTTGCTAGTTTAAACTGAATTTTGCACCAGTATCCATTTTATGGTTTTGATTTTTCCCCCACCATAGCATGGGTCAATCTAATGCTGTCCACTAATCAATGATTGATTATATTATAAAATATATATAAAAATATCTTTTTCTATCACTGTATCCTCCATATGTATTTTTGATGGTCTGCGTTTTGTCTTGTAACCTGGATGTTCCCAGTATCACGTTAATCATTTATTCAATGAAGTCTGTCTGATTGAAGTTTGTGGGTGCTGTAATCCACTCCACGGACAGCCTCAGCTTTTCACCGAAGTTAGTACCATCATAAAAGACTATAGTGAACAGTTAAAATTTATTTCAAAGCCGATCGCAGCCACCTAGTGAAGTATCACCTCTCGCAGCACTTCCCCTGTACCCACTAGTGAGGCGGCATCTGCAACGCTCAAGGCAGGATGGCAACCATGCAGGACAGCACCAAAGCAAGCTGTTAGGCCTGCTGTCCGCTAATCCATTCCAGTGCGGTGGCACAGTCGGTAAACTCTGTGTAAGCAGCACTTCAGGTCAACAGAAATGGTCAATACATGTGGTTGGAACATGTGGTCAAGACAACAGTGCTGCTGGACCAGAACTAACAGACTCTCTGTGATAGTGGCTCAGTGTGTGTATGTGCTGTGTGTGTTTGGGAATGGATAAGGGCCGGAACATTTTACCGAATATTTCGAGCTAAATGTAAATCGTGAATAAGATTCTAGTGTCTAATAATGTATGATAGGAATAATGACGTGTTGATAAAATGCATAATAACAATTTTGTGCAATCGTAATCCTAACCCTGACATTCATCTTAGGTTAGAAATATAAATAATGGAATCCTATAACCCTGAAGCACATTATTCTTGATATTATGGTATTTTTAGTCATATATTAACAATATTCCAAAGTAGTAAAAAAAAATCTATCTATCTATCTATCTATCTATCTATCTATCTATCTATCTATCTATCTATCTATCTATCTATCTATCTATCTATCTATCTATCTATCTATCTATCTATCTATCCATCCATCCATCTATCTAAGGCTCTGTGCTGTAGGAGTGTCCCCCCCCCATCCTTTTGTCTTTGTGCACTTATGCATGTTCATTTGAAGCGCCCGTGCATGCTGCCAGGAGACTTGGCTGCATATATAGGAGACAGGTGAGACATGTAGCGGGGACAGGCGGGTTTCTGGAACAAGCTAACCCCTCTGCAACTTTGGACCGTTGATGTGTCTGTCTATATAGCAGCGTGTGTCAGCTGTCCCCAGCATGCAGAGGCAGTGGAGTGTACAGCTCCAGTCTGCTGCTCCTCAGCCTCACTGGTGTCCCACTCGCTCCCAGGCTCGCCAAAGCGGCCTGACACGGCTCGAGCCAGAAGATCGAAGCGCACTCTCTCACCCTGCTCTTGTATTTGTTCAACGATCGGACGTGCTCGTGTTGTTACTCTGAAATATCGGGTATATTTCACTTAATGTCTCTGATGAGTGAATATAATTAAAGGAATAAGGAAGGGAAATGATTTTAGTTTACAATGGCATCCAAGGGTTTCGGAATTTATGCTGTCTGGTGTCAAAGCCCAAATTGGTCCTATAAAGTGGTCAGTGTGAATGTTGCTGACAAAATGAAACCACATAGTTATGAACTAAGCATACTGAGGTTAAGAAACATAACTGTGAACATTTTATAGTATGCTCAGTGCTTAGTTTATGGGAGATTTTACTGTCCATCTGCCTCAGGCACAAATATTGAGAGCTTGAATTTACCAACATGTATGAAGCTCATATTGAAATATAATTAACAACACAGTTGTTAATGTCATTGTTTTGGGAGCTTTTTTTGTGCATGGATCAGGGCTGTAAAACACAAAAAAAGACAGATCATTTAATTATTCTTACGCACACTTACACAAAAACTTCTTCAACGTCTAATCTTGTCACAGTTAATGAGGTCTAATTCGAGCATGTGACCTTCCACTAATGAATCTGTCTCTTAATGAGACAAAAAGCATACGCGGTCTCAATGAACGTGTCATTAATCAGGAGGCTGGTGTGATTTTGAGGCCTTTGTTGGAAAAACTGAGAACCCAAGCAACAGCCCTCTCCAAATCTAGTGTAAAACAGCGCCCCCTGAAGGTACTACAATGTTGAATTTAGAGACACAAAGATCATAGATCAAGAAGAGGAAGCACCAAAAAATGTAGATAGGAAGGATAGGATGTAAATCACAAGGATGATCAAAATATCTGTCAAAATATTTGTACAAATGTTGAGATAAGGACGATAAGTAAGATTAACCACTGAAGGGTCATGACCCCTGTGATGAGAAACTCTATGTTGTCAACACTGGATTATAACCAGTAATATTGTTGTATTTCATGGAAACAGATCAGATTTATCAAATTTTAAGAGGATGATCAGATTAACGTAGATTCACCAAAATACAAGAGGATAAATCAAATTACAATGCACACTCAACAATAATATAATAATAAAAAGTATTTGTTATTCTGAGATATTTGATTTGTGACCTCAGAAGCTCATTTTAATACAGTTTTGTGTTTCCCATTTAGTTAATTTAGCAGACAATCAGTTTTGGACTTTACGTGAGCCGTCGCTGATGGACAGGTAGGATTTAATGAGTAATTATCAACCATTTAAAATGGCAAAACATATAGAAAACGTACACAAAAAGCGACTATGCCATTGACATAAATAAACGAGAGTGCTGACTTTTCACCTTGTCAACATTTATGAGCATTTATGACCCCACACTGACTGAATGTCAAATCTAACTTTAAGAAATTTGATCCTCTTTAAGACCGGTCCCTGGACTTGTAGTAATGAACTCGTGTGTTACGACATTTAAAAAGGCAGGCCTGGAGTGGCTCTCATAACTCAGAAAGGTTAGTCTCTGGCAGCAGATATAGATAAATGTCAGCAACATAGCTGGGGCTTTGCTGCAATAGAGCAGACATGATGCTCGCTGCTGATATTTACACAGCGGAGACCAACGTGAAGGATGGGGGAGAAATGGCTCACTGACAAAATCAGTCTTCAGTAATTCTTGTCCTGCAATGGAGGCTGGTAATAGAAACCAACTGGGTGATCTTCAGAAAAACAATAACAATCTTAAATGTTTTTACAATACGTCAAGCGGAAAATGAATGAATGTTGTAAAAATAAACGATGAATACAAATGATCCTATTTTAAATCATTCTGAAAAAGAGGAGGTTGTCCTTTCTCCCTTGTGTCCAAGTAGACATGACATGTGTTATGGGGCAGTATCTCCTCATTCTGCTGTCATTAATCCAGGGAGAACCTAAGGCATGTCTCTGTGCGAGGTTCCCCCCCAGCACCCAAATGAGGAATGGGAGGAGGAACGAGGCGAGGGAAGGAACGGGAGAAGGCCAATTTGTGCGTTAGCCCCAGCAGCAGGACAGGCAGGCACTTAATTCTGTGGAAGCGCATCATTATACGCACCATTTACCAGATGCCCATTTAACATGCAATAATTAGATCACTCACTTTGGAGGGGGGAAAAAAGTGAAAACGTGGGCCACTTAAACGGAGTCCCTTGCCATAACATTAGCGACCCCCCACAGGGTCGCTTGTCAAAAGATTAATTCTTTGGTGTGGAGGAGGGAAAAGATATACGGGCTCCTTTTTATTTCGCTCCTTTGTTCTTTGTTCTGCACTTTTCCTTCAAAATGACACATATACCTCATAAATAATACTACAGCATACGAGACAAGAATGGTCAAATCCACCGAGTTGGTTCAATCCAACAAAAACTGAGAGGCTCGCTTGTAGTCTCGACATATGGAAAAGTCCACTTCACTGCGATGTATTGGTTGAATGTATGGTTGACTCTCGAAGCTTCCAAGTGGATATAAATATAAAAACATAGCTAAAGGTTAAATTTATGGCGCAACACAGATTAAAAGTTCAAGAAAATAGGCAAAATGAAACACAATCAATCGATCAATCATAGGCAGTACTTTCTAACACACAACCTCTATTAGGGTCAGCACAAAAAAAACTAAATTGTGCATCTGGGGAGCCGAAGACCAAAAGGTTTTGCTCAAAAGTTGTGGAGACCAAATGAAAACTGAAGGGAGCGCGAAACAGTGGACTTCCAACAGAAAGATACTTGAAGTCCGTGAAAGATACAGCCCATTTATAAATAAAGAGAAGAAACTGAAGAGCCGATGGTGTGTCAGAGCTGTGTGTGTGTTTAGAGATTTCTTCTACACCTCAGCGGCCAAAAACCAACACTAAAAGTAATACGGACTGAAAAATACCTCACATTTCTGAAATCTTTCATTTTGTCCAACCCCTCCGTGCTCCCGTCTGTAAACGGCCTCTTTTTCTGTCCTACTTCTGAACTGATTTCCTCTTATTACGAATGTTTTCCCGATACGTCGTGTACAGTCATCGTTGTGGCTCCAACCATTATTTCTCCGGTTGATTTATTTGCTTTTACACTCAGAGACAACTTTCCCCAGCCCATCACACACACATACACACACACACACATACACACCTCAGAGTTGACTCCCCTCACTCAGGAGCGGATAATAAAGTGCAGAGTGTATCTAAAACAGCAGATACAGTATCTCCACCTGCAGCGGCGTTGTCTGCTCCCATAGTTCGGTGGAGCAGATGTTTCAGTTCAGTCCTCTGCCTTTACCGGCGCAGTTACGGTGTTAATGGAGTAATTTATAGACATTATAAAGTGAAATAGGTCATCATCAGCCGTCAGCTTGTTCCCTGTTCCTGAATGTGTGAGTGTGTGTGTGTGTGTGGGCGGGGGTTGCATTCATCTGAGGGAAGCCGGTGAGCAGTGGTGTGTCCTTAGGGGTGGGGGG
>OMNV01003169.1:3110-13418 GCA_900303265.1 Brotula barbata
ACTCAGTCAGGGGAAGCCCGTTTCCCTGGACTCTCCATTAATATCACAGTCCACTCTTTCAGGGGATACTGCTGACATTTTGCTCTCTGTGTAATAGAGTCCTAACCTTTAAGCATTGCATGGAAGAAGTCATTTTTCATAATCCGCTGTCCATTTTGGAGAATTCCCCCACGACTGTTTTCCCGTCCATCTATCCTCATTTGCCTCCCATTGTTTTAAATTCCCCGTTTCCTTGAAGGAACAGGCAGCAGGCGCCACTTATTTTCAGTCTGGTAATTTTCGCCATCGCTCCCTCGACTGCAATCCGGCCGCCGTCGCAATTTTCCCCCCAACGCGCGTCACCGCCAAGTACCAACACCAAAGACCGCGTCGCTCCGTTTCGTGCAACGCGTTCGCAGCGAGAGCGAGGAGATAGTTGATGACTCGGGCGGATGATCAGAGTGCACATTTTGTTGTGTCCAAGTCTGCCTTAATTCCTTAAATCCAGACTTGAGTGTTAAGCCACCATAAGAAAACAGAGCAGATCCCCTGTGTCCTTCTTGAAGCGGAGGCAGCTGAAGGAAAGTCATTGTTTCAGCAGCCAGTAATGATGATTAGCCACAATCTGGGGGATCGACTCCACATCGGTCAAACGCGTTGACATCCTCAAAGGGAGAGATGGCCCTCTGTCCCAGCCGCGCATACTGAGCAGATTGATTGCATTTCTTGGAGAGATTTAGGGGAAATCTTTGATGTGTGCATCGTAATAATGTGGACATTGCCAAGAAACGCAGAGCGAATGCCTCCCGAGTTGAAAAGCCCGAACCATAAACACATTTTGATAAAAGCCCTGATACAGGATAGGGATAATTTATCAGCGTGTTGGTCTACTGGGTTATCGATGCCTACTTGTACATTGTAAGACTATAACGCGTTGATAGTAGATCATTTCATATCTGATGACCGGCCTTCCTCAATTTCTTGTCAGAGCACTCTTGTGAACGTCCTGAGGGGAAACAATCTCAGCTCCCTGCCTGTGCAGCGAGGGGCTGACTGTCTCTGTAACATAAAGCAAAGATGGATGACAGTATATGCTCAGAGTAAGGAATGACCCAGTTGCTGACTTCATAACAAATCTCGGTTTTTTGGCACATTTGTTGCTTTTAACATTAGCATGCAGTGGGTGTGAGGAGGAAGCAGCTGAAAGGAAATTTTTTATCAGTGAATTTGCAGTGCCTGTGTCTGATCATAATGTGGTAATTGGATAGCTCATTTATTTCATTTAGGTCTAACTGGAGGTCTCCACGCTGAAATTAATTTAGCATGGAAACGTACCTTTGACATGATTGATGATTCGCACAGAGCGGTTTCAGGTTTTGCCGCGCGCTCGCGCCGCATATACGGTTACATCGCTCCGCCAAATCTGTTGTTACGCCGACAAAGTAACACCGTGTGTGATTTGTGTAATTAAAGTACGAATCCAAACGTGTCCGATGTAAGAAACACCCACAGGCATTCTGCTTGGAAATATTCCACTCATTGGCTCTGACTTTACTGGAAATAGCCTTTATTATAGAAACAATGATAGAATCCAGTAAATCAGGGAAAAGTATAGGGTGTAGTGTTGCCATCAATAATAGATTGGAAACAAGTCGGCGCTGATGGAACCTGAGGCCTTCCCTTTGTGGAGGTCTTAGTGCCGTAGCGGTGCATGTGAATAATGCATGGTCCCAGATAGACTCCTGCTCCCTCTCCAGCCCTTCCACTCTCCGGCTGCCCGGCTTGCAGGCCGGGGCGCCGCTTTTCCCCGGCAGTGATTGGCCGTGCCTTAAGGGCAGCCGAGGAGATGGGAAATCACCTGCCCCATTTAGCCATGCTGCGCTAGCTGCCTTGGCGCCCCGGCGTTCAGACCTTTGTGTCTGCCGCTGCCACTCGACATCAGAACCTCCGGTTAACTTTAGTTGTGGGTACAGCAGTGCAGAGCTGTCATGTGGATACTTATTATCGTCCGGGACTTTTTTGAAAGGTAAATCGGCTGCACAGCTGCACTCCCAAGATTCTCTTTGTGTGGATTTATTTATTTTTTTTAGACCCCTTTCTGCACCCCGGCAGAGCAGGCATTGTGATTGGCATGATTCAGTGTTGCAGTTCAGCCGCAGTCACTGTTGTTTGCCTCGGCTCCTTCCTTCCACGCCCCGGCCCCCTCCACCTACCCACCCATCACCCCCCTTTTCACTGTCTTTTTTTGTGCTACTTTTCTTTCACACACTGACGTATGGCGCTAGTGTGGGAAGCATCCACAGAGTTTTGAATGATCCAGCCTTGAGAACCAAGGGGGCTCTCGGCGTCCTCTCACCCAGGGGTCTCGGTAGGGAGCCTGCTGAAGCTGGGCATCCAGTCCAGCCCCCCATGGAGCGAGAGGCTGGCTGCGGCACCACATAATCCATATTCTAAAGGCCAGCTGGACTGAGATCATGGATCACATGAAGAGTATAGAAACCCACCAACCACGCCCACGTCACACTCCCCGGCAACGGACTACCTCAGACGGCTTTGGCAGGTCAAAATTGAAACGGGAGTGAATAGCCATCATTTAGCAACAGCTCTTAAGTGGAAACGATGGTCCATTTTCTCCCTTGAGCTGGAAAATGAAGCATATCACGTGAAGAAGATTCTGGCCTGTTTCCCAAATTGTTGACTTGGTTGAAATTTGCTGCAGCTTTTTTTTTCTCTCTTTTTCTTTTTTTCCCCCCTCATTCCTTTCCCGCCCTCTTTGTTTGCACATAGTGCTGTAGTGAAAATGAGCTACTTGGATGTTAGGGGCGATTCAGTATCTGGGGAGGATTTTGGGGGTAATCCTGCTTTGACAGCCATTGGATAGCATAGACGGGTGACTGTCAAAAGGCGAGTATTTCAGCAGATTGATATTTATTCCCCCAAGCAGACGAGACCCCAGCCCACGACCTCTTCAGCTGCCACTACTAACTCCTGAGCACAAATGACTGTGTTTCCACGCCCGCACCGTGCAGCGTATCGCCTTTGTACCCCGTAGTAAATGACAGAAGAAAAAAAATAGCTTTTGCTCTATTGTAGCTTTATTTTCTCAATATCGGTCCAGTGTTTCCGCTGTCGTTGGTTAACGTGAACAAGGCATTACCTTACACACGTGCCTGTCTAGTTTTAATTTTAACACCTCGGTTTACCACGGTCCCTTTGGGAATTATAATGAGGCCACCCGTTATTCCCAAGAGGATAGAAATTGACATCATCTCTAAGGTGTTCCAATGTGACTAATGTAGATTTGCTTCCATCTTAAAATAGTCCGTCCTATACTAGGTCCCGAATACCATTTCTTTCGGAATGGATGATGAATATAATAATTTGGGCCACTCAATGTGAATTTTGCTCAAGCCCATATAGAACTGGGGCACTTCTAGATTACAAACACCGAGGCCAAGGTTTCCCCCCCCCCCCCAATCAGGTGTACGGCTGAAACCGTTCTGATTGAGTCAAAATGTCAAAAGAAATCCCTTGTTCTCGGCCGAGAGGCATCACTTTTGATGTCCACCTTCAAAGAGGCCTCGCTGTTTTAGCTGTTGGTCATTAATGAAAGCGGAGCATTACAGACGGCTGTACCTGGATGATAATTTAAAAAAAATTAAATGCCCAATTGATTTTGCAATAAGATATGATGTACTGTTGTGCTATATAACTTAAAAGGCTCACCAAGAGAGGAGAAGGAGGCTACCCGGGGCAGTGTAACTGTAGTGCGAGTGTTTACGCAAACACGCCATGTAATTACATGTTAGTAATGAATAATTACAGCTTTGGATATTTAGTAATGTTCACAGAGTACGATTTGGATGAGGAATGAAATGGGGGTGCAGATTTAAGAGAAATGAGGGTGTGGAGTTGAACTTTCTTGTATTGATCCGTTCATTGAATCATCCATTAATTTATTATATAATAAGTTTGCATTGGTGTGAATGCAGACTGAACACTTTCACACTAGAGGTCAGCATTTTGTCACATTGTATCTTTTTTTTTTTCATTATTATTTGGGTCTTTTTGTTTCCCTATTGCATTTGAGTGACAGGTATGAAACTGTGTTAGCTAATTAGTTGTAAAGTGTGATCAGCATCAGGACCACTTATATTTATATCAAAAGCAGTTCTTATTAGTCTGGCTTTTGTTTGCAGCGTGATTGGATGGTAGTTGGTGAGTCATTATGTTGTCGACGCCCATCTTTCCTCCTTCCTCCAGTGATGATCGTTATCTATTTTTATTTATTTTCCTTGTACGTTTCTATTCCCGTCTTGTGAAATGTGTACATGTGTAAACTCCTGATTGATTATAGCTTTATTAAAGAGATCAAATGGAAAGACGAGGACCGGTGACAATTAAACTCAAGAGATCACCCTATAAACGCATGAATAGGGGCTTAAAGGAGCATTGCATATTTATCATTATCATCATAAGTCATGTACAGTATGTAACATGCATGTCAAGGAAAATAAAATCTCCGTATGTGTATGTTTCTGCATGGAATATCCGGATAGTGGCTGGGATGGAAAACGATCTAGTAATTCATCTGTGATTACTTCTATTTAATCTGCCTGGATGTATGCTCCATACTTACACACATTAGCGTGTACAATTGGAGCAATTTGCAATTTCACACCCTGACCTCAGCCATAGTATGAATTTTGATGGCGCTTTTAAATAATGTCAATATTTCCAGTAATGGCTGTTTACCTCTCTACCTTTGGCATGTATTTTTTTTGTCAAATGCAAACAACAAATGATCCGCAGAGCGTTATATATGACACTGTTTACCAGTATTTACATTTGTCTATTTAGCCAAGATTAAATAGAAAGCAGATCTTAATTTTTTTTTTTTTTTTTTGCCACACTAATGAGGATGAGATCAGATGTAGTTCACATAAAATGATGTGAAATTATTTTCTTTTAATTAAGATACGCAGCCGTGGAAAGTTTGTCTCAAACAGTAAAATATTTTAATTTAAAATGCTCTCTAAAGTAAATAACAGTGACAATCTGGCCAACAAGACGAGATCAAAACGAGATTCAGATGGCTTTAATTCTCATCGTGGCGCTGACAGAAAATGTGGCGTGAATGCATTATTTTTGATGTTCCAACTCATCTGTGATCAAACTATCAGCGTGTGCTGCAGAGGGAATTGATGGCGCACATCATGCATTGCTTATGACTACGGCAGCATTAACGTCATGGAGTGTTTATCCTAAAGATTTGAAGAAATCGTGAAAAGACAAAGAAAAGGACGTCAGCAAAATGAAGATGAATCATTGATTGGATTCCATGCATAATCAGTAAACGGCGTGATTTTTAGAGGAGAAACTGCAGCTACGCTATTGGAAAGTCGAGCTTAAAGGTCATCGGACAGTAACTCGGTGACACCCGTCCTCATGAATTCACAATGAGGTCTTATGCCAGAATCTGTCACCTGGCTCGATAATCTCGGACACCATTCCAGATTTTGTCTTTTAAGCCAACAGCCCACCTCTCCCTCCCTTCCCAGCCCCGACTTCTTTTGAGGGGTAAACACACACACGCAGAGCTCCTCAGCCTATCATCTGTGACCGCCGCTACAGCCAGACAGCGTAACACGATCCATGATAGAGTGGTGCAAATCGCCCAGCACTCTCGTCTACCGCCTCACATAAGGAGGGGGAGCGAGCCCAAGAGATAGGTTGAGTTTAAAAAAAGGAAAGAAGGGAGAGGAGGAGGAGGAGGAGGAGGAGGAGAGCCGGAGAGTGCGGCAGCGGTGGCTGGCAACTAGAACGATGCTGGTGTGACTTTCCGGTCCACTAGGTTTTAACCCTTTTGGCATCGCTTGAGTGCCATCCATGTGTCAGCGCGACAGTGTTCTAGTGCAGTGTGTGGCTGTATAGAAGCAGTGGGAAGAGGAGGAGATCCGGAGCATTTGTAAATCCAATACAAATCAGCATCGCTGCCTGAGAAGTGGACCATGCAAAGAGCTCTTAGGGGAATTGCTACAGGCATTCTTTAAGGTAACCCACCAACTTCTTTGTGTTCATTTTATATAGATAATAATTTTTAAAAAAACAACCCCATATCTAACATGTTTCCAGTCGCAGATTTTACAGCATTTTTTTGTGCTAATTTTGCAGTAGCGTTGATGGTCATTTGTGCTGACAAATCCAGAGTTGAACATGAATTACAGCTGTCAACAACTTGATGGGGCAAAATCATGTTTTATGCATTAGAAGGGCTGGGTACCAGCAGCTCCTCTGTTAGACCGGGCCTTATTGTTACTGCAGAAAGCCACAGTCTATTGTATTTCTTTCAGTCCCCCTGTGAATCTCGATCTTATGAGGGGGCGGTGTGTGCGCGTGTGTGTGCGTGTGTGTGCGAGGTGCTTCAAATGATATGTTTTTTGGTTTTTTTTGTTGTTGCTTTTGAGATTTGCATCTGCAGCATAGCATGTAAAATGATCATACAAGCATGTTGCACCACTGCACAGATTTTTATTTATTTTTTTCATCCTGGTATATTCTAATTGTTTTTAATGAGGGCAAAGTTTAGCGTCAAAATATTTCAACCCAAGTACTGCATCTCGTCCGCCAGGAGGAACTGCTGTTTGTTGTTTGTTTCCCCGTATTCCCTGCGTGTTCATTTCGAACATGACATCCGTGAAGGATTGTGGGTAATGTATGTATGTAAACAGGGCGAGTAAAGCCAGCGTACGTGTTGCTTCTGGATTTTGACTTGGCCTTTGATTAATCATTTTGGGTTGACGTCACGGCCTCGGAGACAGAGATGGATTGAAGTGCTTAGGAGACCAATAGCTACAAAGACAAAGAGTAATCGGTGTGTGGCGAGTGGTGGCCAATGTAAGCAGAGCAGATGCATCAACAGTGGAATAAGTCTGAGTTCCGCGAGGGGTCACGCGGTGGCAGTCCCACATACATTTATAGGTGACAGGTAAATATGAGCGGGTAATCGCAATGAGCTTTCCTCTGTGGGTATTATATCTTACAAAGCAACACTATGAATTATTCTTGGGCCGTGAGGTGAGTTGTGGAGCACAGCGGGGTGTATTTTTAGTTGCCTGAATGAGTAGGCTATGATTAATTACATTGTGCATTTATTTGCTCTTTTTTTTTTATCTATTTTTTTTTTATCCGTCACTCGTGTGATTCTATAGCGGCTCTGTGGCGGTGTGATCCATTTTTGCTAGCTAGGCATCGGTGGTGTTTGTCTGCGCGCTCTCCCGTGCGTGGGGGTAATTGAGGGGGTGGGCCTGCTGCTGAGGAGGTGTGTATATTGTGATGCTGCCATCTTTATGTATGTCAGTGATAATTATGCTGAAAAGGTGAGTTTACCTCCCCAGAGAAAAAAGGCAGATGGGTACGTGTAGGCGTATTTCTTTTAGCCTGGCAATGGTGACACCATCTGCATAAGTATAGTATAAGAATGAGGGTATTACATGCAGTTTATATAATAGTAATAATATATAAATATAGCTCGGTGAGCTGAAGAGTGAAATGAATTCAGCCTGGACGTTTATTTGCTTATTTATTTATGTATGCATGTATGGACTTACCGTCTTACTTTACGTCATGTTTCATGCCCTCTTGCTCTTCCTGGCAGCGACCCATGCGGACCTGCAGGGCCAGGCAGAGCCATGACCAGCAGAGGCTTTAGTGCATTATGATGCGGTTTGGTCTGAATGAACTCTTCTATAATTTATGTAATGAAAGGATGAACTGTTGTTTAATTTATGTAATGATTGAATGAGCACTTAGTATATCTGTTTATTGGGCAGCGCTCTATCTCTCCATATGCAAGAGAAATTTCCCCAAGGAGCTATCACTGCATGTTCTCCTCTGTTCTGTTCTGTTCCAGTCTATTGTATTCTATGGCAGTCTGTTCTATTTTTTATTCTCTTCTTGTCTTATCTCGTCATGCAACACATTTGCTGTTTTATCTGCCCGTAATCGGCATAAGCTTAAAAAATATTTCTTGCTCTTAATCTATGTGTCAATCTATGTTACACGCTCATTTGTTTTCTTCAATGAAGGAACTTTGAGGCACAATATTTTAGATTATCCTCATTTCATTCCACGTGGAGTTTGAGCAGTTTTAGATAAATTAATCTATCGTATCTCAGATGGTTCGAGAGATTGGCAGACACTCTAGATCGGTAAGATTTCCTCGACGTACATGTAAAATAATGTATATTTCTCTCGAAAGCATAATCGTGCGAAATTGCCCACAAAGCGATGTCACCTGGGAGACACTGAATCCGTGTTTTTAATTAAAACTCACTTTCATAACACGGATGAGAAATCAGCCCACCTGAAAACCTCAACCTGAATCTACTGGGAAGGTTTAATTAAATGAAAATTAAGAAAAAATATTATTTATATGAAGTTTCTACATTTTACTTCTTTTGTGTGTTATAGAGACTGAATCAAGGATACAAGAGTGTAGGTAGAAACAGCACATATTTAGTATTTAATGGAGAAAAAAAAGCCAAGTGAGACTGTTCAATATTTGATTCGTCTTTTAAAAACGTTTTCTTTTTTTCAAAGATGTCGAGATGCACTGATGGTAAAAGCAATGATTTTTGTTCACTTTCCCAGTTGCCCAAATCAACTGGGGAAGCTTCATAATGCATTACAGAGAGATTAATGTGAATTTTTATCATATAAAGTCAAGCTTAAATATTAAGAGTTTGGACTTGTAGCCATGTTGCAGCAGCTCTGAAATTGTAAACATCTGTTTAAATCCAGACTTACAGATTTCCATCTATAAAGAACAAAATGTTTCATATACCAGAGTGGACTTTTAAATTCCATCCTTACATTAATTTGCTACTTTACACGGTCAAACATCGATCCCAGGATCTTAAGCACCATCACTGAAATCACAGAACAACAGAACTAAATTCATATACATGATAGATGAACTGAATCAGCATTTATCGGGGGTTTTCTCCGCCGGTCCTAACATAAAAAAATAAATAGAGCCCTATTTTGCTGCTGTTTTACATTTTAAATTTAACAGCAACGGGGGCATTAATAACTTAGATTTACGTCTCCTCTGCTGTTATTTTGCGTAATAGTGCTAATAAAATACCTGTCAGCATCACTTTTGGAGTGATCACAGGCTTGAGTCCTGGAGGGGCCACACTCTTAACATGTACATAATACATTCAAAGAATCTTAATGATCTGTAAGCACATTTCCAGCCCAGCGTCTTAAACTGTTTATGTTCACGTTCATGTTTTATTCCTTTTGCTGCATCCCGACAGATAGCTGTGTCTGCTCTTTTCTTGCCAGTGAGCAGAATTCACAAGGTAATGATCGTCCCTACCTTATTTAATGGTGATGGGGAAGGGCCGGCGCCCCTGTTCCTCAGCTGTTTACCACGGACATTTACGGGCATCATTATCCAAACAGCGATGCCAGTGGGTGGCTACCAGAGCTGGAGGTGAAATAAGCCATTTAGCTGCTTTATGATAGCAATCCCCAGCTCTTGCTGTTTCCACGTACAGGGTCAAAGCTTAGCAGCCATCTAATCTCCCCCCGGTCTCACAGCTTTCATTAGCACGCCGCTTGATCAATCAACATTGCTGCAAGAGCCAGAGTTTGACATATTTTCAGATGAAAGTACATAACCATAATGCCCGGTGGTTTAGATGCTATCACTGTTGTTCGCAGGTTTTCCTTCATGTCTCGTATAATTCACGTTTAATGGGAGCTCAGATAAGAACGCGGCAACACTTCACATCAATCAAAAGAGATTTCAACAGGACAAAATAATGCGGGTACGACGTTGGTTCACATTTAAAAAAGAGGTGCTGTATGTATGCTTTAAAAAAATCTTAAGTCCAACGAATTCCTGTCTGTTGTGGGATATCGGACCCGATCAGTCTTTTGTCCCGTTGTTTGTTCCCTGACATAATTGGCTGGGATGCAGTTTTATAGGTTTCACCTGCCAAATGCCAGGCCTGTCGTCACGTCTGCACACAATAGGACACGTCGGAAATCATTGGCTCCTCCTTTCATCCACCTTCACTTCTTTCATAATCAGGGGCAAAGGATGGGAAGAGAGGCAAAGAGGAGCTTTTCATGCCTCAATAAAAGGCCACTTAAGCAGATAGATCTCCCCAGACTCATCTGCTTTGGTCTTTTTTTCTGGCACCACATGAAGGAATTTGCGGGGAGAGGGCAAACATTCCATCTAATTAAGGCTACCTTTCATTTAAGATCACCTCTCTGGCGTAATTTCTCTTTTCACCCGTTTTACCTCTCCCC
>OMNV01003169.1:18004-28807 GCA_900303265.1 Brotula barbata
GTGGGGGGGGGGAGCGTGATGGATGGCGTCGACGCGCAACCGCAGCCTTCGCCCCGCTGTTCTATCGCTTACATGCTGTGATGTTAATCAAACAGACACATTTATTTCACCTGAATCTTTTAAATGTACCTCGGCGGTTGTTTTTTCTTTTTAATAGTCAATTAATTTAATTCTACATCAATAGACATCAAATAGCTGAGCTGATTTAGATCCTCACACATCTAATGAAAGCTTTTTGCCTAATTGCATGAAATGCTTCAGTCATCTTGTGTCTCTCTCGCTCTCTCTCTCTCTCTCTTCGCTTTTGTCTCCTCGTGCACAGCACTTTGGATGCTCCATAAAGGTTACATACTCTGCATGCAGGCAAAGAAAAGCGTTTTACAAGAAATACGTGCGGAAGATGTTATTTTCCGGAGTGCATAAAAATGAGTAGGTATGTAACATTTTGGGTTGTTTTTTTCGTTTTTTTTTTTTTTTTTGCACAGTAGGGAGCTTTAGCCGTAGCAGGGATTGAACTTGTGACCTTTTCGCCGAGAGATTCTAACGCAGGAACCGCTCGGTAGGCACGGGCTGCAGGAAACGTATCAATCTGCTGGGCCAACAGCTGCTGTAGTCGTTCCCCTGTGGTCTCTTATTTTCATACATAGTGTGTATTAAAACACACTGGGTTTGTGTTATTATCTCTTAACAAGAAGGCAGCAGATTGAAATGTTGCTCGTCTCTCTTCTTCTTCTTCTTCTTCCTCTTCTTTTTTTTTTTTTTTTCCCGCAAAGCCAATTTGGACAGAGAGATGCTGACACTGTATCATCTTTCGGCAACAATACATCAGAACGGAGTCGCAATTGAAGCGGCGAGAAACGAGGCTACGCTTTTTGTTCACAGCATCAAATCACTTCCACCGCAGGTAAGAAGGTGCTGCGTTTTGGCAGGAGTTCTCTTTGCCCCTGAACAATTTTCCACGACTAAAGTCTAGGCCGAGGTGTGTTCTTAGAGGTTGTTACGCTCTCGCAGGCTTTGATGCCGGAGACGGTCACGATGACACCCAACGCACTTGAAGTTAAATCTGCTGCTCCGGCCGTGCTGCGGTTGTGTTTTTCGGCCCGATGACGCCTGAAGTTCTTTAAAGATGGAGGCTCGCCGCACACACGCGGCCCATTATAATTAGAGTTCCTTTTAATCTTATCAAATAATGGCTGGTTATTTCAGAGCTACACAGTTGTTTTGGTGCTTACAAAGATTTTGTTTTGTTTTTTTTTAGAATCATTTTTTTAAAATGTTGGATGGTTCAATATAAAGTGTTACACGGCTAAGTTACAAATCTGCGCCTGAAGTGACAACCTGTCGTGGAAACAGCGGGTGATAAATACATCTTATACACACACCTGTTTTAATTTATCAGGTGTGTGTAGAGCGCGGAGCGATGGGAAAACTATGGTTTAGAACTGCTGACTCGGTATGCCTGTAAAAATGTCATCTCAACGCCATAACTGACTCAGATCTGCTAAAATCGACTGCGTACTTTATAACAGATTAGGCAGTTTTATCCTTATTTACTTCATGTACTTCTGTACACCAAGTTCCTCACCTGCTGTTCTTCCCTTTGTAAGCTGCTTAAAAAAAAAGAGCAAGCGAGCAACGGAATCCCATCGACCCCACGCAGGCCTCATTCCTGCCCGTTTATATAATAAATCGACGTGCAGTCTAATTCATCCTATTGTAGGTGCTTTAAATTCTATACATTCAATGCATTTGACATTCGAGTCTGCCTAAACAAGGCTTCCGGAAATTGACACGACGTGCCTTGATCTCCCACGCGCTGCATCGCTCCCGATGACCTTTTTCAAAGGAAAACGTCGACTCGGGTTATCTGAAAGTGTAATAATTTTCATATTTGTGCGTACGTTCCCAGAGTCTCCCCCGTAAAAGCAGCAGCAGCAGCAGCGGCAGCAGACGGCGGTGCAGGTACGCTCTGTATGAGTCGGATGCCTCCTTGACAACACCTTGGAGGTAAAAGAAATCAATGTCTGCCAAACAAAGTGAAATGTTAGGCTGCAGCTGATACATGACAGATGAGGCTCAGGGTGGCGTGTTCTAAGGCGAACGGAGAGCGGAACGCGGGCGGCGCTGTCCGCCGTTGTCAGGCGAAGCGGCGTTAGATCGGATCTGAAGGACATTAACCGTGACGACGGCGGCTATTTTTATTATTGATTAACATCTGGTGGACGTGCGGGAGCTGCTCTGAAATCGAGGGAATGCAGTTAAAAATTAAGAGCGACTGCATGGCAAATTAAACTTTAGAGCCCAGTTTCACTAATGAATTGTGATGTCGGGCCACTCAGGGGGTCTTGCCTCCACGTCATCTTGATCAGAGTGAATTGTGCTTCAGGTCGGAACAGTGTCTGCATGGCGTGCAGTCTCCAGAGCACGAAAAGTACCTGCGAAATGATATACGACACGCTGCAGCCGAACCAAACCGCTTCCAATGTGGTGGCGAAGCATTCCATTTCAACAAAGCGTGGCGTTTTAGGCCGAGGCCGCTTCCCTCCGAGCGGTCCGGCCGAGTCTTCCTAATCAACGCGGCGAGCTGGGCACGCTATAAGGGGAAGACTCTGTTGCTGCCTCATGCGTGCTCGGGCTGCGAGTCTCCAGCAGTGACCTCAGCACTGAGCCCTGGGCCGTATCATGTTGCTGATTGAGCATGCACGGAGAGGATATGCAGGTCGCATCTTAGTTCTTATGCTGAGAGGAGCACGGGGCGTTGTGATGGAAAATTCAAAAATATCAGCGGTGGCGGAGGCTTTTTCCGACCGCCTGTACACACGTATGGATGCCGGTACGCGCTAAATGTATTTTTAATGCCCGCTGTGCTTATCGACGTCTCCGGCGTGGCCCTCCCCGACGTCGGAGCGCCGCGGACGGCGTGCAGGAGGAGAACAAAGCGGCAGTTCCATCTGTTATAATTATTTTCCTTATTGTAGTACGGCTAATGGAGCAGTGGGGTATCAATTCATACCCTTGGCCTCACGAGAGCTTTTTCCAAAGCGGCAGTTAGTGTGTTGTAGCGTTGTAGCTCCGCCTCTGCAGCCAAACAATGGGATTCGGGGAACGTTTGATGAGGTCATAATGATGATGAAATTTTTATGTTATTGTTGATCAGAAAGGAGCATCAGCATTTTTTATTAACTTTATTGTCTTTTTTATTTTATTAATTTTGCTGTAGAGTCTTTTCAAGGGCAAACGGTGCATTCAGTACTTTGGTATTTGATTGAAATGCTTTATGGCTGAGTTGTCTGGGTAAATGCACGGTTTATTACTCAGGAAAGCCAACATCTGTTTCACACTGGAAGCGGTGATGCTGCAGGGCAGAGCATCCAGTGCTGGATCGCAGTTCAACCTTACGCGCTGTTTTATTTTTGCAGTTGTTGTTGGCTTCACTTTTCACACTGACCTTTGACCCCTCAGCGTGCAGTACAGGGAAAAACTAGACAAAACTCAACTCTCCGCTGCTTTTTGAGCAGTGTGAATGTGGAAACCTGTTCAGATCGGCGATGTTATTGACCGGGAAAGTGATGACATGTGACTTTTTCAAGTTTTCAACCATGACGCTGGCAGAGGAGAATGTAAACTTGCTGAATTATTTCGAATATTTTATCATTTAAAAGTTTTTGAATTGATTCTGTTTCCTATATATCAGATGTGAAGCCACTGAAATATTTATTATTAGTTTACAGACCATATGGCCATTTAGATCTAACAACTGGTATTTTTTTTAATAGTATCTGTATTGCATGTATACAGCATGTATACAGTATGTATACAGTATGTATACAGTATGTGTAGGTATTGAATTCTGTCATACTGCACCTGGTAATGGAATCAAGTCAAAATTCTGCTCCAACTCTACTTTTTGTCGGTTTTGTTTACAACTTTGTGTCCCTCAAAGTAGTATTCTAACCATAATTGGTGAGGGTACACAGTATAAAGGTTCAATAATAGGAAAGTTCAACAGAAAATTTATCTGTAAAAGACAGAATATTCCAGCACAAAGGAGATGACCCTCTGGTGAGCAGTATGTTTCGTAGCGTTGTGTGTATTCAGCGCGGTGTGAAAGATGCTGAATGAATCTCCTTCTCCTCAAATTTGCCTCAGCAATGGTGTGAAAATTAGTCATCTGTACCAGCGGAGTGCATCCATCCAGGAACAATATGCCAACAATTAATCACCAAAAGACTGACTTTCCCATTTTTTTTTTTACGTGGACACTCCTATCTTTTTTGGTTTCCCCGCAAAGTGAATGAGTTGCACAGGAAATGCAATTATAGCATCCGCTGTGAACGTCTGTGCTGCTACAGCCATGAGTGGTTTGTTTTTTTTCCTGTACCCATTTTCTCAAGTGATTGGGGAAGTGGGCTGTAAATGAATGGGGAGGCATATAAATAGTTCTCCGAGTACGCATGTCTCATTTATATGACCCCTAATGTGGTGTAGGCAACATTTTACGAGCAGATTACCGATTCAAATCTGTTGCTTTAGTCGGGAGAAATGACTCCCAGTTCGGCAGAATGGGATAATAGCGTTTGTTGTTATGCATTGCGTTGAAAAGCTCCGTTTAAATTCCATCTCAAACAGAGCGTCTGCATGTTCAACAGCTTCCCCGTGGTAGCCAACAGTACCCTAAACATCGTCGGTGCAATCAACCGGTCGCCATGGCAACCGCTAGCGGTTACTGAAGGACAAGCTATTTAAGCCACCGTAGCAATTGTGATGATTGAATGACCGATTCACATCAAAATAACAAATGGAATGGGAATACCGTCGCACAATGCCTGCGTTTTGGACGAGCGACAGTTTACAAAATCGCATCAGGAACATTACGGGATGATGTGATGATGTGCTGACGGGAAGTGGCTCGTCGCCGTGATTATACGGTAATTGTTTGGCCGGCGAAATTGTAATTCTCGTCGACGGCGCACAGTGTATGAAAGTGCAGGTAACCATGGCAACAATAATTATATTAATGTCTCTGAAGAAACACAGCTCAATGTGAGTTACACTGGCTGGAAACTTGCATTCTAAAACGATGGAGCCTTCCTGTTTTCCTGTCTTATGGGGGGCCACCGCGTAAGTGTGATTCTCCCGCGTCCGACCTCTGACCTGTTCCTCTTAGCGATGCTGTTTTACAGACTGTTAGTGAAGTGTCTGTGCATGTGATCTCTCCGTTTCTGAGTGCATGTGTTGTTGTCGTATTGATTTCTATCCTACATTTCTGCCTTAATCGTCTTCTCCAGCGTTCCAGTGGGTTTATGTCAGTTGTCTTTGACTCAGGCCGGCCTTCGCTGCTTTCACACAGGCATCAACTTGCTTGATGAGTTTCCTGGTTATGTAGGCGAGGCGTTAAGGTTAAATGTCAATGGTGACCATGTGGTCCGGCGTCAACGTTTAGTTTCAAAGGGAATTATTGTGATATGCTGGTACAGCCTCATATTGTCCATACTGCTGCTGTCAAAGGTTTGTTCTGATCCAAATATATCATACAGACTTACTATTATATTATATTCCATATTTCTATTATCATTTCTGAGCTTATTTTGAAAACTTTACAGCGCTGTAACGGGCAAAACATGATGATCAGTCCATTTTAAGTACTGTTCCTTCAAACATTAGTACACAACTTGATAACTGAGTACATTTTGAGTACATTTAATGGATCTTTGCACACTATTAACCCATTAATAACTGAGTATACCATTTTAGCCCTCCATCAATACGTTTAAAAAATCCTATAATCACACCTTTATCCTTAAATCTAGGAATCTTTTACTTTTATTATTCTATTCTACAATACTACTATTTCTATTTTGAGGTGTCGGATATCATTTTATACACATTACCCCATGATTCATCCTGTTCGGTGCTTTCTTTGGAAGCACTGGATACTTCGATTTTACTCTTTAAAGATAAGGAAAATAACAATATATCCTCTTTAGCTGTGGAAGGGTTTTAGTAACGTAGACTCTTAGACCGCACACACGCATTTTACCTGTGTTTGTACTCAGTATATCCCACTCCAAAGCCGTCCACACACAAATAAATACACCAAAGTGTTTTGTCAGCAGGCTAATTGTCAAAGCGGCTTATGAGAAAGAGCATAATTGCTATGTAATCGGAGAGCTGTCAGACAGAGCTGCTAAGCAGTCATCATCTGTATGATGATCTGCCATCTGTAGTAACCAGACAGAGACAGAGAGCGCGAGAGAGAGGAGCCATCTTATCTGTACTTACATAGTAGATGAAGTGAAATTTGTGTCAAATGTATCTTGATTAATGCTTACCTTATGGCTGTATGGGAGCACATTATGTATGGTTAAATAGAACGATGTCTCCCTCTATAATGCAATGATTATGTAATCCTTGAAATATTGGTTACATCCCGTTTCCCCAGCAGACGAATGGCTTGAAAGAAAATTCGCTCTTTGATCAGATTGAAACTCAGGAGAAAAGTGGGCAAGACTGTGCGAGCGAATGGTTCTCGGGCAGGAAATATGATGGAATTCACACAGCTTTCTGTTTTTTTCTCTTTTTTTTTCTTTTTTTTAGAACCCCAAGCCTCTGAAAATTGCCAACTCTCTTTGCAGAGTAAATCCCCAAAACTCACCTAGGGCAAGGTTGTTCTAATGGTTCTGAATTCCACCGGGGTTCAGCATTGCCCACAACACACTTTGCCACACACACACACACACACACACACACAACACACAAATACTCACACACACTTCCTTCCAGTTTGATGCTGCTGTCTCGTTTTCTCTTGAAGGATCCCGTCACCGCACAGCCTTCAACTAGACACTAGAAGTGAACTTTGGTTAATGGACAAGCGACACGGATTAGAGTGAATATTTTATTACAATAAAATCTAAAATGTTATTATTATATATTATATGCAATGATATGTATCATGATATCAATGATTAAATGCATTTAGATTTGTTTTTGCAGTTTTTAATTTGTAGAACAGAGGTCAAAATTTAATTCCGTGACGTGTTTTTTTTTTTTTTTCTAAGTTAAAAGGAAAAACAGCTGAATGAAACCCAGTCCGAGCTGTAAGAGAGGGGCCACGGCCTCTTCGTGTTTTGCTACGTATTTGGATGGAATTCTTGTGATGCACACACACCGCAATTGTCCTATTGGTGAAGGGCAAATCAGTCAAAGCAAATGCCCTTTCAATTCTATTAGCAGTTGCATCAGTCTCTTAATGGAGAATAAAATGGCACAAGACCTTTTGCCGTGCTTACACCATGAATATGAAATGGCTCTCGCGAAGCCCGCCGAGCTTAGTGCGAGGAAACCGTCTCTTAATTGTGTCCTGACTCCGTTGGAGCATTATGCACAGCATTCAAGGCTTTTTATTGGCATAATAGTAATAAGATGAAGAATAAAAAAAACCAACACATTTTCAAAGTGTGAACGTCACAGAAAACCAAACATCAGGGGATGCGATGAAGGTGAAAGGGGATATCTTTTAAAATCCACGAAAAATGGACTAAACATCACGCGTGGAAAAGCTCGGACAACTTTGAAAGCCGTTTACGACCTCAAGTAAATAACGTGTAGAAATCTGCATCGTGGAGCATCTCGCCGAGAGTTTACGACGGTCCTCCGGTCGATAATACGGCCCCCCCGCCGACACGCGACTCGCTGATCACTTGTAAATACTCTTCGTTACGACTCCGGCGCTCCGACCGCAAAAACCCCTAAAAACGGAGAACGAGGAGCCGCCACGCGAACAGATCCACAGCGGGCAGACGTCTCGGTGAAAATCCAGAAGCCTCATCAACATCATTTGATAGTTATTGCAAGCACCATTAAGAGGGGAATGAGTCTGTCATTTTAGCACCGGCATGCAATATTAATCAAAAAGGTCCTTTAAAGCATGTTGCTGATGGAACTGATGACAAGCTGACATTGAGAAATTATGCAACAGAGGCATCCGTCTTGATCTGATTTCAAAGCAAAGCCCCATAAACCGCACAGCTGTTTCATCTGCCTTCCCAGTCACTGAGGCTGCACTTTAAAGGCCGCCGTAATTCCCTCTGCGTCGTGATGGAAGACAATGCCAAACTTTTGTCAAGCGTCATTGTTTTAAGATACGCTTAATATTTTTTAAACACGAGGTCCGAAACATGCCCGTCGGTGTGCACTGTTCCTCGAAGCGTGACGCCACGGCGACGTATTTTTAGCGTGGGTTACCCCCGTGGAAGACGAGCCCCCACTCCTGGCGGCCGGGTACGCACGGCGTGCAGCCTGAAGGGCCGCGTCGGCATTACTGCGCTCCACCGGCGGAGTTGCACGGAATCACGCCGAGGTTACAGCATTCAGGTTGTCAGGCATCGCCGAGACAGACCGCGAGCCACGAGCGTAGAACGACTTGTCAGAAATGGGATTTAAACCCACGCCTGAATTTTGGGAGACCAGAAACCAAAAAAAAAACAAAAAAACCTCCACCGCCCAGACAATCTGACACCTACTGTGTTCAAGAAAAGTACGGAGAGGAAGAAAAAACACGCCGTCACGTATCCCCAGGGGTCCAAACTCTTTGAAAAACATCTATAGCGAGTGTATAGCACATTTGCATATCACATTTGCATATTCTAATATTATATAGCACATAATTAAAGTCACCCCGCGTAGGGAGGACTGGGTCTGTACGTTACATTTGTTTGCATGGGGAAAAAAAAGCACAGCGACGTCTGTATGTTGTTTAATGTTCAATCCGTGGAGATTAGAGACAACGTGCCTTAAATCCACGTGTCGTTAAGTTTCCTATCTTAGCGTTTAAAGGGTCGCGACACGGCGTATCAGTAATGTATCATTCGGCGATATCTCCAAAGACGTAAATGACTGATGCCTTTACGGCGCAGACGTGGCGGTTATTCCTCGGTAACCACGTACAAACAAAAAAAAAAGGAGAATCTAAAGGCACACAAATAAATGATGCAGCTCCTTATCGGGCAAGATTAATGACACATCCGTATGTTGTACCTGGGCTGTCTTGATATATTCTGATGGATTATGTAAAGATAAAGAAGATGAAGTCGTTTTTGTTAAATTGCTGTTTTTCCATCAGGTCACCTGTATTACTTTTTTAATAGCCTGCACAGAAGTTCATTTTCCTTCCTTATTCACAGACTTGCATTTGCATAATTTAGACTTTTTTTCCTTGTTTCTCGTCTGTCGCCAGACGAAATTAAATTGGGTCACAATTTCATTTTAATTTCATAGCGCTACAGTTACAGCAGCAGGAGTACTGTTCCACCGACAGATTTTGAGGATTTAAGGGTCCATTGGGGGTTTTGCAGGTTCAGATTTCAGATTTATCCCAGTCAGAGCCTAAATCTTTGAAGGTTTGGGTTAGAATTTTGTGCTCACCCCCCCAAAGTTACCATGTGTACTGGTACAGCTCTCACATGTGGTAATAGAACAGGACTTTCACTTTCTCCTGTATCTATAGGAAGATACAGGAGTGCCATATCTGTCATGCATCTTTATTTATATGTTATAGAGGCACAGTGTTTACATTATGGCCAACAAATTGCATTTTTATTCAATTAAATGCGGATATTTAATAGATTTTAAGTGCACTCTATTTGGGTTTTTTTTTTGTTTTTTTTTCCTCGAACACTTTATAAAAATACAATTATTTCTGTCCTGGTGGACAGCATCACTCCACTTATGTCCACATAAATTCATTTCCTATTTTCCAGAACCCTTCTGGTTGCTTCATTTCCCTTTCCTCCTCATTGACATTGCGGTGTCGTGTGTGCGTGTCTGTGTGTGTGCGCGCGCGCGCGTGTGTGTGTGTGTATGTGTGGAAGATAATGTGAAAAATGCTTCTGCTGGAAAGTGAAGAGCAACTCTTGTTCGCCACGGGCTCATACAGTGGAATAATGCCCGGAGGTGATGTAAAATCAGCCGTGTTGGTAGATAATCCACATTTCTATTAGCCTACTTAGCATTTTTCTAATAGGGCTCAGTGGCTAGCCTCAGAGACGAGTGCTATGTCTTGTATTCATTATCCCTAAGTCACAGCCGCCTTATATTTTCACGTGGCAGTACCTCCGCTGATCTCAGGTAATACATCTGTTAGGATTCTGCAGCGACTTTGAAAAATGGCGGCGCGAGGTGATGAAGGGATCGCGCTTGATTGCGTTTGATCAAGCTCTAATCACCGTCCGCGAAAAAATCATCTGGCTGTGATGATTTTGCTCTTATGAAATTTATAGCCACGTGCTGCCGCTGTGTAATTGCAGTCAGGAATTAATTACTCTCACGTTGGCCCCTCCGCACGAGGACTCTGCACCATTTTCACTCCTGATTCCACATCACAACGTTTATCTTTGTACAGTCCCATTATGCAGAGCTGGAGGGCATCCGAGCGCAAAAAGCAACGGCGAGATCCGCCGGTCGAGCCTAATCCACAGATTTACTGTCGTTTCTCAGAAGTCTGATCCGCGAATAGATTTCATTGTACCGCACGTCTGCATCTTCCTCCAGATCCATAACGAGTGATAAATGTGTCAGAACATTTTATATCTATGAATCAATATCATCTTAGCACACACTGGTGCTAGCTATAGCTGTCACATTTAATCCATAGAAACCACTCGATCGAAAGAAATAACATAATTATTATGACGGTAAACGCATAAAAATAGATAAATGAATAAGATGAGCGCTCTGCAGGCACCAGGAACAACTTGGTTATTCTACAAGTGCTTTAGATTTGTTTATGTTTTGCAAGGAAGC
>OMNV01003174.1:9528-20048 GCA_900303265.1 Brotula barbata
GTTCAAAGAAGGAATGAACATATTGTATATAAGTGATAAGTAAAAAAAAAAATAATGAAAAAAAGTAATAGGATCTTATTCAGTCTTGCACAGAAAATGAAATACGTGCGTAACATGTGCATTTTTTTTCTTTTTTTTTTTTTTTTTTGGTTGTCTGGATGTGGGTTCAGTTCCCAGCAGTCCTTGCTCTCCGTCTTTTTCTCTGTCTAAACTACGTGACTCTACCATTTCGTCAAACAGCCCACTCTCTACGTCCATTTCGAGCGTTCTGCTGCTGTCACATAAATTGCGACAAAAAAAAAAAAAAAAAAAAGAAAAGAAAAGAAAAAAAATAGCCCGACGACACCAATTCAACCAGAGTTGCTATGTTGTCGATTAACAAAGAGCAGAATGTCTAAAATCTGATTTTAGAAAAGTGTGACGCCAGTGGGCCAAAAAATTTCAATGAGGTAACTACTTATTTCAGCAGTTTTCTTTAAGCTAGCGTGACTTGTAGTTTCTGAGTGGTTGTGTAGGGCTGCTGATGAGAGAGTTTGGTCAGGTTCTGACACTAACGTACTGGACACGCTTAACCAAACTCTTACTCTGAGGCTCTGACGGTGTGTATACAGGGTACAAAGAAATAAAGACACTTTCTCGATGTATTTTTGAAAATGGTAGCTTTTCCCACATTTAGATTGAATTTTTCTGTACGTTTTTCCCCCCAGGGCTCCGCTATGCTAACCACGTACGAATCAAGTAACCCTGAGATAGATTTTAGGTTTCACCGCAGTTGCACGATGTTACACTTACAACCCAACGTCAGTGTTTGAATCCTCGCCGTAACGTGAACGGTACGATCGTGAGCTCCACCAGTTGGTGATGCTAGGGCTGTGGCGCTAACACGCAGCTGATGGGAGATGACAATCCATCACCATCAACACTGGCAGATGTACGAATCAAAAACCTCCACTTGCATCCAAAAGGACTCTCAAGTGCCTGTCTGTGATCTTTGGTGTTTGGTTATTCATCAATTATTCATACAGTCACTTCCAATTATCTCGATGCTTACGAAGAAATCGAAACCAGCTCCCGGAAAAGCAAGAAGTCTTCCACACATTTTTTTTTTCTTCCTTTTTTTTTAGCATTAAGTTGGATATGTGCACAAAACCAGGCTGACATTTCCTGTATGGAGGACTTGTGCCTGGTGCCAAAGTTGAGAGCTCAGACCTGAAACAGTTTTCAACCTCTCGATTATCGCTTGTGTTACTGTCTTACCTCGCATCGGAACGCATCTTTAGTTTTCTGTCTTCGCTCCTGTGAAACAACAAAAGAGAAACAGAATCAGCGTGGTCCGCTACTGCCAACAGTTTACGCTCTTTACGGGACTTTATTGCCAAACTCTTGTATGACAAATCCATGAAGTAGTTACACTTTTTTATAACTTAACGGGACACCTGTGTTAGTGTTTTGTTGGAGTAAATCTTTTATAATCCCTTTGTTATTCCTTCCGTGTCACTCTTCTAATTGGGGATTTACAGAGATTTTCTGACTGTACCTCACAATCTCAAATCCGAGCAGCTGAAACAGTTGAAACGTCCGGGATGGTTTCAACGTCAAAGATCTGGGCGTTTTTTTGTTTTTTTTTTAAAGCCACGCTTATGACAGACAGCAGGTGGTGAAAACGCGTAACGTCCACGAAAAGACAGAATCCGACGGGAGTTGTTGAATATTTTGGAACAGCACGTTGTTAAATTGAGGCTTCTCGACGGTTCCTCTGCCTCTAACTGTGGGAAATGATACTGTATGTACAATCAGGATAATGACTATAACTACAATGGAAAGAGTGTTGTATGTATTTTAAAGCTATTGACAATACTTTGATAACGATGTATAATGTACAAAGACTGAGCGGGGACTATAGCGATGTAAAGTATACTGTGTACAGAGTTTGGGGGCGGGCATGGGGGGCCAATTCTGTTCAAACTGTTCAAAACAGAATTTTGATGATTCTTGTCTGTGATGTAGACAATGTTAATGTTTTTTTTTTCTTTTTGATAAAAGGAGAAATGATATGAAACGTAACGTGATGTGTGTTTTCTTGGACTGAGCGTCTGTTTAACTTCCAGGAGTGCAGACTTGTTGTTGTTATCCGACACCGATGTGACTTTTTTTTAAAGATAATCTTGTGGACACGTAGACTTAATCCCAGGCTACCCCTCTGCCTAAACAGATGGCAGCGTAACAACAACTGTTCTTTCTTTGTCACCATGATTTAAGGAAGAAATTAAGGTGAAATTTAATGATAAAAGTACAAACAAAGAACACAAACACATGCTAACTGAGTATACTTGAAGATATTTAAAAGATAAACATAATGCTCCTTTTCACATTAGTATCCCATTAATAATTAATTATACATTGTAAAAAATGTCATTATTTCTTGAGAAGTAATACTACAATCAATCATAAGTTTTTTTAAAGTTTTTTTTTATTAAATTCTCTTTATTAGTGATGCAGGTAAGATTTTACACCGATTTCCCCATGCATTTGATATAATTTGCACCTATATATCATACAATTTAAAATAAATTCCATTATATATGTATGTATATAAGACACATCCATTGGTTCATAACAGATTACAAGTAACTTGTTACAACTTAACTGATGTTTGCAATGAAATTACAAGTCATCATTGTCATCTGATCTATGTTTTTAATGGTAATAATGTTATTAATGTAATGTTATTACGACAGTCAAACATGGCATATGTGCCTGAATTACTTCATTCATTCTCGTGTTTTCTTTTCCCATCGTTGTTTAATAAAGATGGATTTTTTTGGATGGAAGCCAAAAGAGGGCGCTATAACACGCTACCCTCTAAAGGTGTTTTATTCTGAAAGGCGAAAAAGAATGTCAACCGGAAACTTCAACACTCAACCCGGATAACAAATATCTTCTATAGAAAAGATGAAACACTTAACTGATAGAATTTGGCACTGGTTTCATTTTTACACTTTGCTTCTTCTAGTCAACACATCAGAAATAAATGGGGAAAAAATGTTATTATCTTTCGAAATTAAAATACAACCATTGAAAAAAACTCGAAATATACAGAGAAATCGTAATTTTTTACATTTTTGAAACAATTTTGGCTCGACTGATATAATCCTAATTTATGTACATTAAATGTACAAAACAATCTAACCCCTAAAACATTAGTAAATGATAGGAAAAACTGCTCGGGTTTATTTAAAAGCTCTTGGATGCATTTAATGTGACTTCTCACATTAATAATTTAACTTAGTTTACGCCAGAAAAAGGGCATAAAATGTCAGAATTTTTAATGGAGCGATAATTTGACAAAAAAATAAACTAAAGCCCTCAACAATTGCACAATGATTTCAGATTCTAAATTGTAAAAGGAACACGGAGAGTCGAGATTTAAATCGTTTCAAAAAGGGTCTACGGGGGTAGAACCTAAAATACCGACCTGGACTGTAATCATACATTTGTTTACATGTGACATTTCCCTACACCTTCACGGATCCTCTTCAAATCTGCACCACGTATGTGTGCCACGGACCTAAGTATGTGGCTTGAGTTTCAACTTTGTATCTCACTGCGTTCTAAAAACACAGGCGTTATCGGTTTTTATTGTTTTTTTGTTTTGGGCATTTGTTTTGGTAGCAGGAACCAAGGTCAGAGTGAGAGCTCACCCTTTTTTCTCTTCGTCGCTGTTACGCCACAGCAACCTCGACTTTCTCCTCCAGCAGGGTCCCATGAACCGGTGATGCCGGATGGACCATTCATTTACCTTAAAGACTGTCGAAGTGGTCAAACAGATAATATAATTCAAATTATTAGCGTGTTTGAACTGACTGGGTAACGTTAGCATGCAGACAGTCGTGGGTCGTGCTGGTTTCAGTCCGCTGCTGACTTTGAGAACGCCAAACAGGCCGCTAGCTTCCAACTTTACCTCGTCGCTCTCGGGTAAGGTTTGTTGTTCTACTTTGGTGTTTTTATCTGTTAAAATTAGTTCACTTTACCTTGATATAACACAGACGCGTTTTATCATTTTATGGAGGATGATTTGAACGCGAATGCCCGGTCGTAGCTGTTGTTAGCTTTTAGCTTTTTTGATAAATTGTACACTTTACGTCTTGTTGTTTTTCATCTTTGACGGAAGCACGCGCTCGTTTGATGATAAAGAGTTTTATTGCAAAACGCAGAAACGGTCCTCTGTCGCCCTCTGATGGTGGCGTTTGGTACATGTGAATAGTATGCATAATTTAATATTCAGATGCTAATAATCTGAAGTACAAATACTTGAACAGTACTGAGATTTACGTAGAAGTAAAAAAAAAAAAAGAATCTATTCAAATGTGATCAATAAATCAGTTTAATGGTAGTCGAAGGGTGACATGTACCGATACTTTACAGACAGGTCAAAGGTTGAAATAGATTGCTTCAAGTGGTACGATTGGAATTTACACAATCCAGTGCGCCTAGAAAATCTGCATCACTTTTTTGAGTTTTTGTCGACTGGTCTTTCGCTGGGAGTGTCTCCACTATTTAACATTGTCTGGTACATATGGAAACTAAAAGCAGGTGAACAGGCGAACGTCACTGAAGGTACACAGGTAAAACCGCAGCAGCTGTTTGGCTCTGAGCCATCCCGTGGAAACAATACACGTTATTTTGGTTTAAAATGTCTCTAGGCATATTTGAAGACACAGGTTATTGTTTGTATTAGCATATTAGATCAACTGCGTGCGAGTATTTACTGAGTATGAGTGCGTTTTGTTACTGTGGTCTATTCCATAACAACAATTTTCATTCTTAAAATTCACTCAGGTCCTGCAGCGAATTGAGACAGAGAAACTTGTTGTAGCATCTTGTCACGAATCATGGCTCCGCACCCCGTGATCCAGGCCATCATCGATCTCTCCGCTGGAGCCGTGGGTAAGTAAACGCCTCGCCAACGTAAGCTACGTTATTAAGCTCAGCGTGTCTGTGAAATCCGATCGACTCAGGTCTCCCACCGCCATCTGTCTGTGTTCCAGCAGAACATTTTGATGACTCTCGTCTTTTTCCAGCTCATTTGTCTCTGTTTTCATTGACGGTGCATCCCTGATCCCTTATCTCTCCACGCGGCCCACATGTGGTTGTCAACGTTTGGTTTTCCTTTACTGCTTGTGACGGCTGCGCTGTTGTTGTTTTTGTGTACGGATTGCAGCTGTCGTTCTCACATTTGTCCACGCTGTCTTCCTCCAAGGTGGAACTGCGTGTGTCCTGAGTGGACAGCCGCTGGACACCGCCAAGGTCAAAATGCAGACCTTTCCCACTCTATACAGAGGCTTCATCCACTGCTTCGTGGCCACCTACAGACAGGTGGGCCTGCGGGGCCTCTACCAGGGCACCACGCCAGCTCTGATGGCCAACATCGCCGAGAACTCCGTGCTCTTTATGAGCTACGGCTTCTGCCAGCAGGTCATCCGCTTCACGGTGGGACTGGACAACGCAGCCGTACTGACGTAGGGCGATCTCTAAATGATTCATGAAATCCTCCGAGGAATTTCGCCGACGTCTAACTTTTGCGAACCCTCCCTTTGCGGTAGTGACACACAGAAAGCCTGCGCCGGCTCGATAGCGTCCATCTTCTCCTCCTTTGTCCTCTGCCCCACCGAGCTGGTCAAGTGCCGACTCCAAGCCATGTTTGAAATGGAAGCAGCCGGCAAGATCGCCAACAGCCAGAAGTAAGCGGTGCGATGTGTCGTGTCCATTATCGGTGTGTTTACGTGCACTCAGTGCTCAGAGTTTGACTGTTTGAGATGAATGCACACGGAGGCAGCATACTCCGATTTATCAATGTATTACATCATAATCCAGGTCACTTACTCGGAATACGCACAGTTCATCGTGCCGATTTTGAAAGCGGTTTTTATGAAACAGATACATATACATGCAGGAAGAAAACCGTGAAACAGTTACTTTAACCTGTTTTAATCCTCCAAACCCCACCCATGATCCCTGTCGTCAAAACACTACAAAAGTTGTCAGTTACCAAAATGGACGGAATATATATGAATCAGTAATCTTCGTCCTCCATTAGATTTGTTGTTTTATCAGTGCGATCTATCTGTTTATTAGAATCCAACCAGAAAATGCAGGAAATGTGTCTGTAGTATTAAAAATCAGAAAAGAACAGCTTCTACAGGCTAAAGGGTCCAGGATTTAGTGGGACCTCCCTTGGAACCAGGCTCTCTTCAACCTAAATGGAATGGAGCCCTAATTAATGTCATTGATAACATCTGGATTTGTCCTACTTTCATCACTATTTACTGTCAGAATGACTGCTGGGAAAAAGAACAACAAACACCACGTTTGATAGGAGGACCAAGACTTTTACACAGTACCAAATATACAGTATACAGTGTTGGTAATCATTATATGAGGACTGTAATATGTAAATATACTGTGTGTGTGTGTATATATATACACTATATACCGTGTTCTTGTCTATCCATAACTGGCTCACGGATGCTATTACGGTCTTCTAACGATAACCAAGGCGTATATCATGTAATCGTGTTTCGTTTCCGTGGCGTCTCCGTGACATTTGAAGAAGCTGCTTTATCGCCTTTGCCACAGCGTAGTCAGCGTTTAAAGTGCATGTAAACGTTTAGCGCGCGTCAGATCCCGATTGTCTCGGCTCACGGCGTATTACACAATGATGCAGCCACGCGTGCACGAAACAGAGTCCGACGGTTCAGGAAGCGCCGCGCTTGTCTGATTACTGAATTTGAACTTTTGTCTGTTTTGCTCCCCGCTCGCTCTGTTTGAAGCACAGTGTGGTCGGTGGTGAAGACAATCATGAGGAACGACGGCCCGTCGGGTTTCTTCCAGGGTCTGACCACCACCATCGCCAGAGAGGTCCCCGGTTACTTCTGCTTCTTCGGCGGCTACGAGCTCTGCCGCTCCACCTTCGCAGACTCCATGAAGTGCGACAAAGACGACATAGGTACTCGCTTACGACTCCTCCCACCCGCCGCTGATTCAGACGGCTCCAGATGTTCGATTGTTTCAGTAACGCAGCGTTTTGGTGGTTTGCAGGTGTCGGCCCTGTCGTGCTGAGCGGCGGCGTCGGAGGGGCGTGCCTGTGGCTGGTGGTCTATCCCATGGATTGCGTCAAGTCCAGAATCCAGGTCATGTCCATGACGGGCAAGCAGGCGGGATTTTTAACAACATTACTGACCATCACGCGTACCGAAGGTACACCGAGCTCCATCCCTTCTCTGCTACGCCGACCGTAAAAGGCCGACCCGTGCGTAGTTAATCTGGATTCCTTTTCCTCTCTCGCTGTGCTCAGGTGTGAGGGCGCTCTACTCGGGACTCACCCCCACCATGATCCGCACGTTCCCCGCCAACGGAGCCTTGTTCCTGGGGTACGAGGTCAGCAGGAAGCTCATGATGAAGCAGTTCGACAGCTAATCGCGCAGCGCGGGGAAGGAAGTCCCCGAGCGGGAACCGACAAGAGAGTCGACCTTTATCAGAGAGAGATTATATAATCTCGCCGATCCTCCACTTTTTTTTGGATACATGTCAAGTAAGGCGCGGTCTCAGCCGTCAGCCGCACTCCATCTCTTTTAAAAACCTCAACAATACAGGAGTGCCGGTGTTTAAAGCCTAATATTTTGCAGATGTTTGTTTTTAACACGAATACGTTTAAATAAAATAAAAATAAAAAACCTACTGCCAGCACACGTAGCAGCAGGTCATCAGCACCTTTCCCCGGAATCTCTGAGGAATCCTCCACACTCCTGTCTGTCGTTTGACATCTACCTCAGCAGAAACGCGGCAGCGCACAAAACTCTCTCTCTCTCTCCCCAACGGGTCGTTCGAGACATTTCTCGTGCGTGCGCCGCGCGTGTAGGCATTCAAGAGAGAAAACACACTCCTGGTTTTAATCCGCCGTCCGCGGTGGATTCTGTGTTTACGCAGATGATTTTACTGGAAATATTAATATATACTGTTTTTCAAAGAGCTTCAGGAAGAAGCTCGTGTCACACTCCAGTATTTCGCTTTCAAATATTCCACTCCTGTCTCTCTTTTGAGACCCAGTTTGCCTTTTTAAATCTTTTGCCTTTTACTTGTAACATCTTATATGTAAGACACGGGAACTCATCAGCATCATCCGCTGTGAATTTGGATCCAGTTCTCATCTTTTGATTGCATAAAATGTAGGGGGTTTTTTTTTTTTTTGTTTGTTTGTTTTTTTAAATCAGATGATGCTAACAAAATGATGACACTAACAGGGAGATAGCAGTATTAGCCTGACATGTATTGTTGTTGTAAGATCAAATTAAATGTGTCATTGGAGGAAAACCTCACGCCTTGAAGTCCTATTTGTGCACATCTGAGCCTTTTTATGTCGATCAAAAATGCAAAAATACTGAAATATCCACACTCAACCCAACCACAGTCGAGAGACTTAAGCGGATATTTTATAAAAGTATTTAATAAATGCGTATACGTGCACCCTGCATCTTTTGTCGGTTAATACTGTATGTTTAATTGTAATAAAATATACACAAAGCTTAACTTAGAAATTTGTATACAATTTGATGCAAAAGCAATATTCTTAGCTGTCCAGCAGGGAGCGCCATCGTCGTAAGATTACAGATGTTTGGAGCGCAGATGGGGAGGTGCGTTGACCTGAGCGGGAAAATCACACAGGCTGCAAAATAAACATCAAAGAAAAGAGGTGAGAAATTGACAAAAGTTGACGTTTGTGTTTATCTTCCCGTGAGGTGTCATCTCCTTCCTGCTCACCCCTTTGCCTGTGCAGGCGCCGCAGAAGCAGCCGACCAGGCCGTTGATCATCTGGGCGGCACAGAGGATGACCTGCAGGGTGCCCGCGACCACCAGGATGGCAAACAGCGCCGTGTTGAAGGGCACCACGTTGTTGGGCTCGCTGCACTTCGCCCATTCCTGAGTATTGGTCAGGTAATTTACATGGCTGCACAAGGAGAAGCGTTTAAAACGATGCCGGTGTAATCACGTGACCTTAATCAGAAAGCGAGCTCGGCGCGTCACCTGTTTTTGAAAGGCGCGGTCCAATGCTGCGATACTTTGCAGAACGGGCCGTTGTACAAACCGAGCGTCGCCATCAGGAAGTTGTACAGGCCGCCAGCCACGCCCACAGCAGCAACGAGGATGGATAGCAACATCTGCAGAGGTGATTTAGAGTCGCTGCACAAATGAGCTTCACAGAGAAGTCTTGCAATTTTCCGTACAGATGTTACATTTCTGAGTGAAAGGAGAGGGGGGGGGCGTGTCACATTCCTGACGTTTGTGTGTTTCTTTCACCTCACATCTCCGAGAGAACGGTCAAAATGGAATGCAAACAATATCAGAGACACTACAGATCATTTTCTACTTTCATCGTCACGTGACAGCAGACAACCCGATTAAAATAAATCAACGAGAGCCAAATTCAACGCAGATGTGTTTCAGACGATGAATACTGCTGTGTTATAAGCGGTGGAAATCATGTAATAAGTTGTAAAACAGTAAATCGACAGGCTTTCAGGCTGAGAGAGCGACTTCCTCCTCTCTCAGTATCAGTTTACACTAAATAAGATGCGGCTGCAGCTCATCGTCTATTATAAGACAACGGTCAGCGTTTGATACAGAGTATTGGAAACGTTCAAGACGTACACTTGCATACGTGTTCACACTTGGTGGAAAGTAGAGTCACTCAATGGTCAAACGCGATGAGTTGATTTTCCGTTATCTTATCTCAGCATGTCGCAAACTTCTCTATTTTAACTTCTCTTTTTTCATTCAAGGTCGACTTTTTTTTTATGTGATTTAATCAGTTACTAAAATGAAAATCGACAAATATCCTCAAAACAGCCCTCACCAGTTTTCTTTGATATGCGCTCGATAATCAATCAATTTAATTCATTTTAGCGTGTTTAGTGTTTAAATAGTTAATTCTTTTCAAAATAAGGAAATTCTAAAAAATCAACTTTAGTCAGCTGTAAATAATTAATTTTCCAATGGTGTAAATTAGCACCATTTTAAATTATTCTCAATGGCCTTCAAGAGGAAATAAATGAAAAAAAAACAGCAAATAACGTGAGTCAGCCCTGCACAGCGCATTTTTTTTTCTTCTTTTTTACGAAAATGAATATTTTACTGTATATGGACTCAACACAAAGAAGATAAAATAGCATATCACTCAATCCATATATTTATAATAGATATTCCAATGAATTAAAAAATAATCTCAATACAACTCAATACAAATACGCTCAAATTCCACTATTGAGATTATGACCGAAGCGCAGCTGAGACATGGACGACCTGAGCTGTTCGACTCACCCCACAGCGATTTGCACAGCAGCCCCTGACTGCGGTCTGGTGGATGTAGAGGGCCGGCAACAACACCTGTGGAGGGATCGCAGAGAGAAAAGTCTCATTTATGACATCATTTAAAACATTCACGCATGTTTCAGTCATATCCCCCC
>OMNV01003179.1:3237-15248 GCA_900303265.1 Brotula barbata
TCGGCCTGTCGCCACCGATCCATGACTAATCCATTTATTAAAAAAATTATACATCATTAATCAGCACAAGTGTCAAATGCAAAAATAAACACATTTCTTTATTTATCTTTTAAATATTCTATGCTGACAGTTGCCAACTGAGGTCGTTTTGGCTGACTGAGTGCTAAATTTACTCATGTTTAAGTCCTGCTACAGAACATATTATATATATATTTATATATATATATATATTAACAACACCTCATCACTCTTAAAGTGACAGTGTACCATTTACTGCTGTATTTGTAGTTTTATCTTGTCCTTCTTGTCTGTCTTACAGTAAGAAACAGGCTGATAGACACCAATAGTCTAATTAATCTTTAGCGACAGGCCGATCTGTTCACGTGGAAAAGATCTTTTGGCATTTGTCAGCTGATCACAAACTTGGCATCAAACTGATCTCATTTACCTGAAACCAGGATTTGTACAAACAAAGTAGCAGTTGTTCACTTTTCCCAGCCTGAAGTTTTTTGTTTCATGTCGTTGAGTTCAAAACTAACTGTGTATGGGTGAACTTCCATACTTCTTTTCTGTTAGCTCTTAAATTTTGGCACCAGGAGGGCAGATTTGCCAGCCCACGTGGTGCACGCATACCACAGCAATGTGTGGTATAACAGGCAGTCGTTCTGTGAAATGGCATCCTGCCACATGGACAATTTCTAACTTGTTGCATACCACAGACTGTATAAGGACACATTAGTCTGTGCTCAGGTTCAGGTTCTAAGGTGGTTGGTTAGGTACGGGAACGGTTTTTGGATGAGGTCCTAGACTAACTTTGACGTTGTTTTATTTTATGACGCAAATCGGTGCACTGCTCACTTTTTCTGGTTTCTGTTGTCAGCTTCAGGGTCCTGGTCCTGAGTTTGGTCACGCCCACAGAGAGGTTTAGGATGCTGTGGTCATGACTCAAAAGTAAAACCAAAAATGCGCTGTGGTCAAAGTCTCAGAATGTTAATTTTTCAGTTTTATTTAAAATCGTCTACATTTTTACATGACATTGAATATATTATATTTTTATAAAAACACACTAGACCCTGTGTACTTGGGTACACGGTTTGGAATTATTTAAAAGATTTCGGATTAATTCAAAAGACCTTTTCACATTAGAATTCCAATAATAAATGAGTATACCATGTATAAAAAAACATTAAAAAAATTATTCAAATGATTTTTTATTCATTTCCCTTAGTGGGCTGCCCTCAGAGACTGTACTTTGACCTTCCATCTGTGATGACTTTGAGGATGTTGTGAAAGCGTGCAGCACATGTAATGGCCAAAAAGCTGAGCTATAGTAGGAGCTATTAAGGCTCAGTCAGTGGGTACCGATATATCCGAGAGGAACCATCACCACGATCTGGTCTCAGATGATTCATAGTCAGTTTGGATTCACATCCTCACATCCCAGAGCATCATCGGCAAGCTTAACAGCCACTACACGGTCCAGGGAAATCCCCACACAGACAACACAAGCCAAGCGTTCTGTGAATTTGCCAATACTTGGGGCTTCACACACACATAATAAGTAGTCCTGAGTTGGCCCCAGTCAATTGGCTTTAGTGAGTGATGTCCTGGAAACGATGCAGAGGGACAGCTCAGCTCAAAGAAATGCACTAAGGGGCAAAATAGTGGGTTCACCAGCCCGAAGGCTACTATCCAGACAGACCCACTCCACACTCATATCCATCAGTAAAGTCTCACAGCCAGCTATTAGAGCTACAACATCTGCCACGGCTGTTGTCAAAGAGATACAGAAAGTCTGTTATGACAAGACCAGAGCGTCAACAGTCTACAAACCAGGAGACGAAAAGACAAATGGGAGTGATGGGAACGAAATAAGACCACATGGACATCCACAGACAGATAACGATGATGGAGACGAGTCTTCAGAGGCTCCAGAGCTAACACTGAGTGCATGGGCTGAATGTTTATGGAAATATGAAATATGATGGATCTGAGATGTCTGAGGCCTCGTTCATTCAAGCTGCACTTAGTTGTGCATTGTTTGATAGTGAGAAGAAACAAATAGTTTCAGCGCTGCACTGCATTGTATTATTAGTGTTTAGTGCTCGGACAGCCAGGTCATTTGTTGTTAGTTTTGAATTAATCTTGTGGATTTCTTATGCCGTTATATTGCACAGTTAGAGGTTTATTTGTTTTATTCTCTGCAGGAACTCAGAGCTAAAGCAGGGGTGTGTAGACAACTTCATGATATCAAAGTGATCATCTGGTCTTTGTCTCTATTTAAGGTTTACGTAGCTGCTAACAGGTTGATTCTTCATCACAATAATCCAAAAACTGCCGCGCACACACATACACACACACAAATACCGCACAGCACCGCAGCCGCTCCTCAACTTTGGTCCATCTAAAGAAGCCGCAGCCAGTTTGGAGTCGGAGTAAACTTCTTCAACCAAAAACAAACAAACAGATAAACAAACAAACAAGCATCGACCGGCGTTTACCTGAATCGCACGGAGGCCACGCAGTTTTCTTCAAACTACTTTTCTTAACTCCCCCAGCAGCTCCAAATCGTAGAAAAGTCAAGTTCAAGTATAAATTGATATATGTTTCCGGTTTAGATCTACAAAATAAAAGCCCATCCCTTGTGCTCTTACTGTTTACAGCCATTCCGTCACACATTTCTTATTTAGACAATTCTGTAGGAAAATAGCAAACCTTTTTATACTGTAATCATTCATATTTATCGCCCCTCTCTGATTTTGACAAGCACACTTTTGTCGTTTTGAATGTTTATTTATATTCAATTTAAGGTAATACACAAAACACTCTGTGAATAATACAAAATTCATTTCTTGCGAATAGGAATGTATTTCTAAAATGTAAAAAAAGCAAACCCAAAAACTATTAAAGTACTTTGTTACTATACAAACGTGAAGTGCTGGATTATAGGTTAGAAATAGTGAACGTCAATTAAGCCAAAAAATCAGCAGTTTAAAAATGAGGTGAAATGAACTCAGTGACCCTTGAGCTGATTTCATAAAAACTGTAAAACACGTTCAGATTAATTTTAAAATATTGTACTAGTAATTTCCATCACATTAAACTATATAACCCTCTGTTTAACAGATAGTGTTTGAATTCAGTTATCCCGTTGTTCCGTGATTTAATGACGTTGTTTTGCTTCTTTTATTTTGATAGTAAAACTAGTATTTCCGGATTATGTCTCATTTCGTCCAACTTCACGCGTTTGTATGTATTTGGACCTGGATCCGACGTCATATGTAAACGATCCTTCCACATTTTTTGAGATTAAATATCATGAAATTAAATCATGTCTCCTAAAGTGTCGGAGTAAGTGGACTACCTACCCGTTTAAAGCAGCAAACAGAGGCACACAATGACTGCCCGAGGTCCTCTGGAAACCTGAAACTTGAAATTACCACTCGTGACTGAAGCGTTGAACTTCACCGTCTCTCCACGGGCCGCTGTATTCCATGTAACGTAAATATAGACACTGATATTTATCCGATCTAGGACCACATATAGATTCACCTTAGTGTTAACTCAGACTAAGATATTGTGGTGTGTAGATTTGTTTCTTCTCCTTTTTACCTGTCACAAAAATGAGATATGATTGACAGGTTAGGTAGTGAGCCCCCTAGTGGTGAATGGAGGTACCTTTTAGCCTAAAGGTTCCTTTCCCCAAATGTCAGATTTTGCAGAAGGCGCTAGAGTGACATGATATTTTTCACGCAGTTTTCAGATTATGGATTCCTGTCAGGATCTAAAGAGGATTTCTGCAAATTCTACCAAAAAAAAAAGGTTGTTTTTGTTTCCAAAAACTTACTCATAAATTACAGGCAGTTGCAAATACATCCAAGGAATCATAGCCCTACGACAGTAAATCAATACTACAGCCCTTCCTATGTGTCAGGCTCAGAACTTATCAGTCATCCCTTGTTAATTTTGTGAGGGCTCTCCTCAGAAATCAAAGTCCCAGTTTGTAGATTGTTTTGGCGAGTCGTCAGCGTCCTCGTCGTAGCGACCACATGTGCCGCTGCTGGCCGAAGGATGCTGAAACTGAAGGACGGAGACAATGTCAACAAAGACAATAAAGGATGTCCTCACGACAAGGATCATGACTCATAACAAACAAAAACCAAAGTGAGCACGGTGTCTTACTTTAGGAATGAGCGGCGGGGTTAAGGTGCCTTTATGAAGTCCTTCCCAGTCCAATCCTTCAAACCATCTGAGTATAAACAGAGCACGAAGGCTTTTAACCCCTTAAATGCTGTGAATTCATTCTCAGTCTAATAACTGTCCACTGCAAACTTCAGGCTTATTTTAAGCATTCTGGATACATTTATCTATTTTCATACTAGAGATCCTTTTAATAATTGTGTATGCAATGTAGAAAAGTACATTTTAAAAATGAATTTCTATAAAAGCTATGACAAATCGATTACTGTACACCCATAGTTGGCATTTTTAATTTCCCTTGAATTCCTTTTTATATCGTTTTTAATTTGTATAATGTGCATGATTAATTCATGTTAATTAACTCTCCTATGTTTACTTAGTAACCATTAAATCTACCAGTGTTTAAGGGTTTTAGATTAAAAACAAAAAACAACTATTGATGATCCCGTTGTTGCGTTCGTATGTAATTCTCCAATGTGTTGCAGTGAATATGAAGCAAGTATGATCTATTTTGCATAAGTGCAGTATAATTCTAGGACGGGGTATCACTTAATACAGACTACCTCAAAATACATCGATATACGTTTGGTATCTTTGGAAACTTTGGTCATTTTATTCCAATTTGAAATGAAACGAGCCCATTGGTTGTTAGCTCAGACAATAAGAGGTTCAAACACACATCTGAGAACAGAGAGCCCTGTGTTTGCTCTCCAGTGTAATAAATCTGTCATCTTACTCGTGCTTCCGGATGTCCTTGGCCCCGTTTCTCCCACTGCCCAGTCTCTCCGAGGGATTGCTCCTTAGTGATGGAAAGCAAGAAAAATCCCACACATAAGCGATGAAGGAATCGATTCATTTTATCATTCTGCAGGCTGCAGCGAATAGACTCCCGGCAAAGGTCACCCTGTCCAATACACCTGCATTATTTCTTCATTTGTTCCCTCGTGTCTGCGTGGAAGCCGTGTGTGTGCGTGTGAAACAAATAACGCTGGTTGGATTTTGCAGTTGATTACGCTTGACTTAGCAGCCTTCAGTGTTAGAAAATAACTGGATAATTGTGGTGAAATCTGACAGGATGATGGAGTGTGAGTCACGTTTACAGCACCTGCACAGGTTCTTTATCAGAGCGGCGGCGCTTTTGCTGATGGATTTGGGGAAGCTGATGTGATCAGTGCCGCGGAGGGTTGCGGTGAGAATCGTCAATGGATCTGGGCCACTAAACGGGAGGCTGAGGGAAGAAAAATGCCCGTGATTTATTCGTTTAAATGGAAATAAAATGAACAAATTGGCGAGGAGACTGAACTTACTCTCCGCTAAGAAGCTCAAACACAAGAATCCCAAGTGACCAGAAATCAGCGGAGAAGCTGTGGCCTTTGTGTAAGATGATTTCCGGAGCCATGTTACCCGGCGTACCGCAGAACGTCCAGGTTTTCTTGCCCGCCTCGACCTTCTTTGCGCATCTGGAGCCCAACTACAAAAGGCAAAAGTCAGTATTTGTACTTCAAATCAAAAGATCTTCTTTAGAACACAGTGGGATGCGTAAGATTAGTTTCTGGTACCAGTTTGGCAAATCCGCGCTCAGCTAGAAGAACATTTTCAGGCTTGACGTCTCTATAAACGACACCGAGGGAGTGCAGGAAGATCAAGGCCTCGCACACGCAAGCCGTATAGAACCTGGCAGTGCATTCATCAAAGGACCCCCTGAAAAATCAGACGGCATCGCTGTTTAAAGCAAACGTGTCGAAGCCATAAAAACGTAGCCTCCATTCATACGGCACCTTTTAACGTCTCAAACGTTTGATTTGATACTCGCGTTGGGAGACGATTCCAAACATCAGACGGAACAGATATGATGGCAAATTGGAATGACAGGACAGAGTGTGATGTAGCATATCTGTAAAATGTTCACCATCAATGATTTTTCAATTTATATCCATCTGTTGCCACTCAAGTATGATTTGGGTTCTATTGCTATGTAAGATTAGGATTAAATGAAAACTGCATGTCCTGTAGTTCTAAATCCAAGAATCCGCCTATAAGAAGGCAGTATTCGCTGCACAACAGGTCCAAAACATCACCGCAAACTACTTTTTATTCATGCCAAAATTAATAACATCATTTATAATGATTTAATTAAAAACAGCGCTTTAAATCTTTTTTTAATAAGACAAAAATACTCGCCTTTCCTTGAGCAGACTGCTAAGGTCGCCACCGAGACAGACCTCACTCAGCATGTAGAGGCGCTCAGCATCTCTAAAGGTTCGGTGCAGCCTGAAATCAGTAAAGATGGCCCTTTAGAGCTGTCAGTCACAGCCACAGATAAAGAATGACTCGTCGTGTAGAAAGTAGACGACAAAATCTACCACCACTGCAGCGTGACACCTTTAATTGATCAGATAATCTGAAAATTCATTTTTAGAAACCTTTCTTACGTGTGTGAAATAGTGACGAACATAAAAAAAAAAATGTTTTGATTGTAGTTATTGAGATGATTGTTTGGGTTTGTTCTTGAAAAAAATACTTAATTTGTATTCAAGCTGCAAAAATCAATTATCGGTTTTGTTTAGTTAAAATTAGTTCAAACCTGCCGGTCCAGTGAAATCATTTCAACCAATTTTGTGTCACTTCTTGATGTGGAACCAGGAACATGAAACTTGATTTGAGGATATTCGTGCTTTTCTGATTGTCGTGCAATTAATTTTGTTGCAGTCCTCCAAACTCTCTGTGTGATCAACAAACAGAAACATCAAAACTGCCATTTTCAAGGCCTGGTTTGTTCTTTACAGGCTTGACTGAGCCGGGGATTTGAGTGTTTGTGGTCTAATCAAAGACTGTCTGTCGAGCAAATTTCCACAACATTCCCCGCCAGATTACAGCTGACGAACACACACCTGACTACGAATGGACAATGCGCCTCATTCAGGATGCATCGTTCTCTCAGGAGCTGCTCCTGTTGGCCGTTACTGACAATCAGCTTCTTCTTGAGAACCCTCATCGCAAAAAGACACTTGACGTTATTCTTCAGCTGCACCTGACAGATGCGAAAATCAATAGATTACATTACAGAAACATGGAATCTTGAAAAGACTGTGAATCCGTCCGTGTGTGTGCGCGACTGGCGCTTACCAGGTCTACGTGACCAAACTCCCCAACTGCCAGGGTGGAGATAACCTGAAAATCACTTAAAGTGGCAGCTGAGAGGAGCAAAGAATCACTGCACACAGGGAAAAAAAACAGGAAATGACCAAATGGGCCAAATTAACAACAACAACAATAATAATAGTTGTTATGATAATGGGGCTCTCACTTGACTTTGGCCTGATCTCTTTGCTGCACATCACGGCTCCCATCACATCTTAACCCACCAATGATGTCTCTGAAAGTCCTGGAAGACACAAATCCATTTTCTCATCTGTTTGATGAATATTCTTACATCATTTTATCAGCACAGGGCGTTCACGTACTCTCGGTCGATCACCAAGCACGAAACTTCACTGGCAGCGATCACGTTCACGGGCCGCACCGCCTCCCTGAAGACGGAACGAAGACAACGATCTCACTCGGAGGTGAAAGACATTTTATCTACTCAATATATTCATGTACCCCATTGTAATTTTGAAAAAAATTCTAAAATTTGTCTCGTAACCCTTTCGGAATATAACAACGATTCCATCAAATTCTACAGAAAATCAGTTTGAAATGTTACAATCTGCTCACTTATTATCACTTAGGTCTCTTATAAATGTGCAAAAACAGCTTATTTCCACAAAAAAAGGTGGTCACGCTTTATGTGCACAGGCTCAGAACTTAACAATCAAAGCTCACACAAACGCCGATGAAAAATATTGCAATATAAAATAAAACACAAATTCCAGACATCGGAGGGAAGATTTCCCAAAATCAACTGTAAGATTGCCTTTTTATTTGAATTTCATCTGCCTGTAGGCTCATCAACAATCCGGCCCACAGATCAGGAGGAGAGGGATCCGAAGAGTTAAGTATCAGAGTACTCTGTTATAACGGAGAGTATTTCTCCTTGTCGAGCTTGTTTTTCCTCTGAATGATAATGTTTTCCTTCTTACCCCCAAAGAGCTTTCTCTCCGAACCACTGTCTCTCCGAGAGCTTGGGAACAACTAACTGCTCAGGGTGGCCCGGCCTCTTTTCTGTCACTTTCACCTGGGGAAGCAGACGCAGCAGAGGTAATGTTGGTTAGAAATGTCGAAAAGCTCCTCCGTCATTTGTTACCATCAAGCCATTTCTAAAAGCCGACTGACATTTTGTCCTCCAGGTTCTCTTGCTTTTCCTCTGGAAGCCCGGTGGTATTAGTGCAGTAGACAGACACATAAAAGCTTTACCTGGCCTTGGCTAATGATATAAAAAGTCTCTCCGGCGGTTCCTTGTCGAATGATGTATTCACCTTCGGCGTAATGTGCCTGTGGAAACGCAAAAATATGGGATGAAGAGGCAAAATCTGAAGCACAGAGAGCTGAGATGTGATCATGGGGCACTCCAAGGGAACGCATGCAGTCTTTTCCTGTAAACATAATCTGTGAGATAGTTCCAGAATGTTCTGTCTGTGAGTTTTAATATTTAATCAGTACCTCCTTCATCAGATCAGACATTTTCATGATGACATCCTCTGGTAATGACTGCAGGAAGGGAACGCTGCAGACACACAGGAACAAAATGGCGTTGGATAATTTATCGTCCGCGATGTCGGCGTTCAAAACGTTTGATTTCAGCTGTTAGATCATGAACGCGTTGAAGTTAAGGCACGCTTAGAATCAAAGACAAACGCATATGTCACACATTATCGCACGAGTGATGATACAAGACAGTGTTTCATCATTTGATCCTAACCTTCCCATAATAACAAAGAATAAAGCTGTAAGAGTTCATTATTTCCCTAAATACCAAACAAACCTTCTATACACAAATAGTAAAAAAAAAAAAACAAAAAAAAAAACGTGAGCCAACAAAGATACATTTTGTGGATTCTCAAACTGTGATACGAGAACCACTTGCGATACTTAGAGCCCCCCCTGGTGGTATATTGGATCAATGGATGTTTCTGGATAAAATCAAAGCAATTATAGTGGTAATCTAAGGTGTTAATTAATAATTAATTATGGTTCAAATTAAGTCCACCATAATTAATTATCACTATAATCCTATCCATCTATCATTTCAGTCATATAATCCCAAAAACCCCAAAAAGCATAGAAAGAAGATTCAGACACTATACGTGCTCCTAGTATATCTAACCATTTATATAAAAAGAACAAAACAACAAAGTCTGAAACACCGCAGTGCACTGACCGACCGGTGTCATGACACCTGCGCTCTGGCGGCGTTGGCGCTCGAATACAAAGCAGTTGGAGGAAGCGTCCGTTGTCAGATGAAGAGCGCCGGTGTGTTCCTCACCTTCTGAGCAGCTCCGTTGAATGAGAGAGGCCGCTGAGAGCTCTCTGCATTAGAACGCTCTGATAACTCCTGCGGTCAATCACCCACAGCTTGCTGTCCGTTTGTGCTGTGGAGCACAAAACAAGTCGAGGAAAAGACAATGAACCTCGTGGGAGACATCACGAAGAGCAGATACACAACTCCGATGACACTGTGACACTCCAGCGTAGTCTGTGAGGGGCGTGGTTGTGGTGTGGAGTTCGTCCAGGACATTTCAAATGACTATGAATGAACACAGCAGAGGACCTAGATCTACTCTACTACACTATATATGTACAGTATACAGTATATGACCTATATATGTATCTACTGTGACCTAGATAGAGATAGATCCTTCTGTAGATAGGAATACTGATCACGACCGACCTGACCACAGACAGTAAGAGAGGACTCTAAGTGCATTTACATGCAGGGTAAAACTTTGATTATGCAACCACTCATCCATTAAGGCATCACCATTGATTTTTTGGTCATGTATACGCCATGATGCAAATCAAAGTACGCTGACTGTGTAGATTATAAAATAATGAAAGGATTTCTCTATACACGTAAAAATCCAATGCTACATTGTATTTTACATACGTCGCACTAACAATGCACCTCAGCACATCACTCTCTCTCTCTTTCTCTCTCTCTCTCTCTTTTTGTATATATCGTCATCATCCTAATCACCATCAATACGTTTCATTAGCCTCGTAAGATTTCATTCTGCCCTGAAAGCTCCCCGTGATGCACAGTGGGCCCTTCAGAAATGCTCACCGTGTAGAATTTAAAAATTAATTTTCACTCTGCGTTCAATCTAATTTCCGCAGCCATTATTACCCCATTTCTTCATAATAGAGCTTGAAAGAGAGTGCTGTAAATTAATAATGAGCCATTATAGACTGGCTTCCTGCAAACAGACGTACAGTAGATATCCTCTGGTTAATCTAATTAAATTCACTCAGCTACAATAGGGTGCCGTCCTCATATCTCACTTCCACACTGGACACAATCCTTCAATTTCCACTTGCTAATCAACCTGCCTCATAGGAAGAATCACAGAAATCACAGCCTTTTTTTTTTCTTTTTTTTTTTTTTATCCGCATTCTGAGGGCGTGCAGAATGTTGTTAATAAGTAAGACGTTCCATTCAAATGATGATGATCTGACATTTGCTGCTGTGGAGAAAACGCCCCAGTAATGCTGGCGGGGAAAAAGTAATTTTAGGTCTGGAAAGAGATGAACAGACAGCAGGCAGTGGAGAAAAGTCAATTGGAGAGGCCGATTTTCTATGGTAAACACACACAATTTAGGAAAAATGGAGTGAAAGACTGTAGGGAACACAAGGCAAAATAAAGCTGTTCCTCAGCCTTAACCAATCCTGACCATTTCCACAACCTATTTATTTGTGAAACCAGGTCAGCATACACCACACAGTGATTGCTCGGGAAGTTTTCCCACAGGACTCAGAGCCCAGATAGCGGAGGGAAACGATAGCACACTTTCTATTATCTCAGGAATATCACTAATTCTCCATGCCCAAATGCATTTGGCTGCTCCTCGTCTCACTTCGGTTGCGGCGTGTTGAATGTAAAGTCGTTCTAAAAATGTTGCTCGGGAATGTTTGAGAAAATTCAACACTCATCGCCAAGACGAGAAGAAGAAGAAAGGGGCGAGGGAGCCCAGAGGAGTTGTGATAGTCAGACAGATGGGTTATGCACTAAAAGTAGAAAATGTTTTGAGTTCCCCGCGTCTGTGAGAAACGAGTTTAAAGCCGTGGCAGTGGCGTCTATGGTCTCAAAACGCCTTTGATATCAAACTCAACTCATTTCTTCAGTCTGAAAACACTGCCAATGATCTGTACTCTGATGATATTCTCTCAAAAGAACATTATTTTTATCCCCAACACAACCAGAAATGTGACAGATAAAATGATAAAGGCAGGAATCCTGTCTTACCTGAGATGGAGTAGGGGTGGACACAGTGGTACAGCAGCGACTCTTCTCCAAACAAGATGTCTGGTTCGACTGTGAACAGCCTCTGTCCATCCTTGGTGACATCCAGCCTCCCCTCTGTGACACACACACACACAGACACACACCATTCAGACACGACATCGCTTGATGTGTAGATCCAAGACTTCTTAGTATTGAAGTTGCATTGCCAGTAGAGTGAGAATTTTTTAAAATTTGTTTGCAATACAAGCCTACTGGAGGAGAACGAGGGTGAAGTTAAAAAACATTTTTTTTTTCACAGAATTTTAACTTCTTCTGCTCTGAGATTATTTTTTCTGAATCGTGACTTTTCTGGTTCAGAGGTTTTTCTCTGAATGCTGACATTTCTTTCAAGTTCTGCCTTTCTTCTCA
>OMNV01003179.1:15268-27507 GCA_900303265.1 Brotula barbata
GTTCTGCCTTTATTCTCAAAAATCTGAGAAAAACTTGCTCACTTCGCTAATTCTCTTTCATGAAAAAACTATTTACAAGAACTTTCTAAAACTGAATGTGTATATATATATATATATATATATATATAGTTATAATTTAATCATATATTTTTTAATATGACATTCACACAAGCAAAATGTCATCAGGCAAAAGCTCTAATCCTGGTTTCATTTGACCTTCCTTTTCTAAAATAATGTGATTTCAAAGACAAATAACATTTCCGAGCTTTCATTGCTCCTCTTCTTTATTATTGGATTTAAGGTCAGGTGTTTCAGGGTGGCTGGAAATCTTATTATGTGACTTTGCTTTGCACGATCTGCCGATATTTTATTAGATACTAGAGAAGTTCACAGAACACAGGTGGCTTTGGTTGTAGCTGATTGAGACTTTTTGTAGCTCAGCACTTGAAGCGACAAATGAAAGCAAAACTCAATTTAAAGTAAAACTACAAAACGACTTTCGACTCAAGAGGACTAAAGAAAGCCACGGTTGTTATTTCAGTCTGTGATTTATACCGATAGATTGATGCACTGAATTTGCATAACGTAGAATTGATGCATTGATGCAATAAATTATCTGTCTGTTTGGGAGTTCTAGGCTAAAGTAATAATAATAATAATAATGATAATAATGAGATCCACACTTTCCTTCTCCAAACTGATTGTTTTCATTTGACGGTGTGTGAGAGAGCAGCAACTTTGGAGATTACTGCCTAATCAATTCCTGAGGCGGGAGGAAAGAGAATCGTTAAATATCCTGAAGAACGTTTTACCCTCCAAAACGTAGGCCCGGTCCCCACCGGCCCCCTCCTGAATGACACAGCATCCTTTATCCAGGACAGTGGAATACATGCAGGCCGAGACAGCACTGATCTCTTCGTCATCCAGATTCTTCAACAAGTCGTTCTTTGAAAACGCTGCTCGAATCGCCCTCTGAGACCTGGAGACATGAAAGGGATGGTGATGTCACAGACAATTAGAGGAAGTGGATGAGCTCCCGGGCAATATAAGGAACGGATTCAGTGGGGACATACAAAAACAGCGAGCCCTTACTCTTGGCTTTTGTCAAAGCTTCTGTGAGATGCGGAGGTGTGCGTTGATGGACCACACGCAGCGATGATGGTTTTCCTTTTGGCTCTCTGGTTTGCTTAAGGACAACACACGGCACGTTACATGGTTAAGTGCTCCTTTAAGATGTGACTGATAAAAGCATGATGCTGTGTACCGGCAGTGACTGCAGACGGTCCTGGCAGCGACACGGTGGCTCTGTAGCGATCCAGTTCTTCCTGCAGTCTTCGAATGAGCTCATCCTTGGTATCCAACTCCAGCTCTAACTCATCGATCAGCGTGTCTCTCTGTCGGAGCTCCTCGATCTTCAGCTGCAGGGCAAACTGGAGGTCTCGAAGTGTCCCCATAGCCTGGAAACAGAACATCAAAAGGTAGAAAAAAAGACTTTATTATTAAAGCAATTTCTATCTATCTATCTATCTATCTGTCTATCTATCTATCTATCTATCTATCTATCTATCTATCTATCTATCTGTCTATCTATCTATCTATCTATCGTACCATCCTTATTAAGCAGAATAAGAGAAGTCACATAATAAATAAAAATGATTATAAATAGGTTTTAAAGATGCCAATATTACATTCTACAGAATGTTTTTGCAGGTTTTTATAACAACAAGGTATCTGCCCCTGACACACTTTCCAGCACAGTTGAACAGAAAACAGCACAGATCCAGTTTCTAAGGGCTTGTGGCTCTTCACTATTCTTCTTATCATGTCCTGAATAATGTGGCAGAGTATCAGGGTCTTTTTCACTTTCATCTCTGCTGAAAAATAAATATGGTCATAAATGTGTGCCCATTTAATTAAAAAAATCTATCAACAAGTCCGACTGTGATTACAGCAGAAACATATTTATAGAAATGGATCTAAAAAGAAATAGGTCATCCTAAAACCACAGTTCAGGCAAACACATTGGAAACGAGGAGGACGTGAAGTTGATTTGAAGTCGTAAACGCTTATAGATCCATATTTATGTATGGATTTATGCTAAACGCATCCGGGCATTAAAACATGAATGAGTTGAACGTGACGCTCACAAACAAGCAGACACAGAGAAGACCTACCTCCGCCTGAGAGGACTCCACACTGTGGAAGTGTCTGTCCTTGGCTCGTATCCTCTCTGTGGCCGCTCGGCTGAAGGATGCTCCACAGACAGCTCGTCACGTGACCAAGACACCGGAGTCCGTCGGGAGAGACGCGGTTTAATTAGGTCAGGTGGTCTGTAAGGTGGCTCGGTGAATTGAAGATGATTGTTTGTTTTGTTTAATCGTCTGCTAGCGCGGATCGGAGGTTTCAGAGCCTCCACCGTCTTCACCTGTTGTTGGCAAACGGTGATCATCCTTTTTGCCTATATAGTGTCATATAGAAGTCATTATAACAACTGACACTTGTTGCTTATTGTGACAATAACAAAACAATGAACACGTTGGGCTCTTAAACACAGGTATATTACACCAGGCTGCAGATCTGGATCTGTTACGTATATAGAAACAAAACAAATTTATTTTATATAGAGGCATTATATAAAGACAACTGTTCTTCAAATGTTCTACAAAAGCAAACGTGACATACGAGAAAATATTCAGAATTAGATCTGCATATATATAGTGCACCATGTCTTCTTTCCCAGACCTTTGAGATAAAGTTAGCGTCCAATATCACAAATACACAAATTTGTCATCTTCAGTACACCAAAGTAGTGATGAATATGGAAAAAAAATGTGTTCTCAAACGCCCATTTACGTAAAAAACCGCTAAGCCAAGCTGCAAACCCTGATATTGGTCACGTGATTGTCTGGTGACGTATTGGACAAGCTCTCGTCTGTAAACTCGAACTCGTAATTCATATTTGTACTTGTAATGAGGAAGTTGCGAAATTGCAAGTATTAGGCAAGTATTAGTCGTAGTACAAGTAGTACGCGGTCCGGCCTGTAGGTGGCAGTGCAGTTGTGAGCGTCAGCTGGTGGCTGCCGGAGAAGAAGATGGATCGTTGACAAGAGTAGAATCCTTATGCCTGCAGTGAGCTAGGAAAGTAACGACACTGTAGTAGATATTCGGTCTTGAACTCTAATATTTCTGTGTAGTTGATTTTATTAGTTTGAAAAACTACTAAAAATGATTCTTACCGTGAAACCGCTTCAAGGAAAAGAATGCAGCGTACAGGTAAGGATCACCGAGCTAGCACGGTGATTGTTAGCTTCTTAGCTTCCTGTCGTTGCTAACTCTAGATGGCTGATACATATAGATTCATGGATTCGTCTGCTCGCACTTTAAGTCAAACAAAATCGCATGAACGTTCCATGAATTGAACGGTCAAATTTTTTTATAGCAAGCCAGGGTGAGGGGAGCTGTTTGTAGTAACGACGTTAGCCCCTCACCATTGGAAGGTGCTACTCTGAGGTTTAACACTTGAATAAAGTTAAGTGTTAATCAGTGACACAAACAGAAGATTTATATGACAAATCCAGTCACTCCATCAGTGTTATCTAAACAGGCTGAAAGTATTTTAGGCTAAGCTACGCATCGTATGTACTCTAACACCCACACCATATCAGCACAGTGCTGCTGTTTAAGAGGCAGAGTTTTGCTTTCCCAAGAACCATCTTTATGGACATGTTCGCAAAACTTCTCTATTTTGTAACACTTACCACGGCCCTTCCCGGACTGTTTCACTTTGTAGGGTCCAAATTCCTGTTCAAGGGAGTCTCTGTGTAACCTTTCCGTACAGTTTTGTAATAAATCTCAATAAATATTTCCAGAAGTTTAAGTTTTAGACTTTTTAACATTCACAGATTATATAACATTTACAGCTACAATTCCTTCAGTTGTAAAAGAAAAACTGGTGTGCAAGGTTTAGCTTAATTGTACATGGACAGTAGCAACACATCTTGAGTGTGTAAACAACAGCCATGAGCATAGTGGTGCTTAGACCTTTTGTCAGCTCTTATTTTGTAGACTGCCATAATGTCTGATGTCAGCTTGTATGTTAGGGCTGAACGGTGTATTGTGTTGTATGATTGTAGCCGTCAGTTATTGCAAACTGTTACTTTGGTTAGGCTGATAATTAAAAGTAACACTACACGCTGAGTCAGTTTGAGTAGTATTGCAATTGATAGACTGTTGCTGTGACTATTTGTCCCACAATCAATGTGAATATGCCCTTGCAGCACGTACTATTGGAAACACTTTGGTATTGCAGAGCTTAATGTTGGACTTATCATAGCTCATATTGATGTCACATCATGTAATAAGTAATCCTACGTCATAGTTTGTGCCTTTCTGCTGTAGTGGATATACATGTGTTTATTCTATACCAAGCCAGTGGAAAACCAGCGTTTCTCGTCTCATTATAAATTACCATATTTTGTATATCTTAGGGGGGGAAAACCTGATAATTTGACAGAATCGGTTGAAGACGCGTAGTGACATAGTCTTTGTCTGAATTCCAATTTTATCATTGGTTTTATGGAAAGTTGATGCAAATTGTGCATGTTGGAGCTGGCTTCTTCTTCTCTGTCAGTTAATCTTCATGTTGTCGACCCTGCAGGTGACTGAAGATGAAAAAGTCTCCACAGTGAAAGAACTCGTGTCAGAACGTCTCAACATACCAGCCAACCAGCAGCGGTTGCTTTATAAAGGCAAAGCACTTGCAGGTAGATATTTGCCTGAAACTGAAATTGTAACTTTTATCCACTGACATTTTCTGCATGATTCGGTATTTACCTGCTTTAATACTTTTCTCAGATGAACACAAACTAAGCGATTACTCCATTGGGCCAGACGCTAAATTGAATCTGGTACTTCGTCCAGTGGGGGAGAGAGCTGGAGCATCGGGGATGGCTGCCAGCAGCAGCAGCAGCAGTAGTAGCAGCACCAGCACACAGGGGGGAGTGTGGCAAGTTGTCTCCACTGTCCTCGCAAGGCATTTTAGCCCTGCTGATGCAGCAAGAGTCCACGATCAGCTCGTGAAGGTAATTCAACTCATTATGTTTGCTGCCAGGCATTGTTATCAGAAATCTTTAGAAATCTATTCTGTGGTGCTTCTTAGATGGCACTAAGGTGTTTGCACTGTCTGAATCATTTGTTTCTTGCAACCATTTGTAGCTGCCAACTTGTAGTTTGTCAGATGTAAATGAACAAGTTTAAGGAGGAAAACTGGAGAAATGGAAAAGACCCTTTTTGTCATCTGTGCTTCATTAAACTGTATTATAAGCTGCCTACAGTATTGTAAACAGTAAAAATGATCCACTTATGAACATTTTCCTTCTTTATTTTCCTTTGCTCAAGGATTATGAGCGGTCACTTCGGCAACTCAGCCTTGACGACATTGAGCGCTTGGCTGGAAGGCTTCTGCACCCAGATTGTGAGAGCATGGACACCTCGTACATGGATTGAAAACACCTGGTTCCTGTGGTTGTCTCGCGAGAGAAGCTCAGAGATGCATACAGTGTTTAGCTCTTAAGGCATGGAAAATAACCGTATCAGTGACTGAGTCAACCTGGATCACACCGACTGTTGATTACCTCAGCAGTAGGGCTTTCTTATCCAGGACCCTTTGTCCTGGATAAAGAAAACTCTGCCTCCTTGGATTGGTCCGCATTATTGACGTTAAAATTATGATGCAACACCCGGTCAAGTAATATTTGAATACAAAGGAATCCATTTATGCTGTTGGTTTCACATGATCTCTGGCTGCTAAAACTCCCAGGGGACACTAACTGCTCCTGGATGGTATTTATTCATGTAATGTCTGTTGAATGATGACTGCGTGTTTTCTGTTAACCACAGGTGAGACGCTAATGCCTGTTTTTAGTTCATAAATGACAATTGTTGTATGATTTGTAAATACTGTGTTTATATTTACAAACATTAAAACATAGAAAATGAACGGTGTTTGTTTTGCACTGGCTTCTTTTATGTTTGAGAAATAATTTTCCACAGCAATGATTTTGTATTTGTATTCTGACGTCCGACGTGAGTAATTATTAAATAGAAATGGAAAAGGTTTTAAGGAGTTGATAAGGCGGGCTTAACAGCATATTGCTTTACATATTAACCAATCAACTGTTAGAGAGCGGGTACGAGTCCTTTTTTTTTGACCAATCACATCGATGGGTAGCAAAACAAACACCGCCCCCGTTTCAATGAACTTAATTATCTGTTGCAGCTAACAGCGTTAGCGTTAGACAGCATTTTTGTTAAAATGCGCCGTAATTGACGCCCGTTTTCCTACACTATGAAGCGAAGACAGAGCGGATAAGGCGGGACGTTTTCATTGAACATATGTAAGATGAGATGGACGCTTCGGTGGTTTTGACAGCTAAGCTAGCATTAGCCTTTGGCTAGCACATCCTATTCTCTTTCTGCCCTGGCCGTTAGCATTAGCAAACTGGTGTATGCGTTCGTGTTTATTTCATTCGTTTCAATGTAACTTGTTATAATATTGTATTATTATATTCGTGCAGCGAACGGTAGTCAACTACATATCTCGTCCACTTACAATAAATCGTATGAATTGTATCAGAATCTGTTAGGATGGTTCATGGTGTTGGCTCGAATCCCGTCTGGGCGTCAACATCGCTCCCTCATCAGGACCACTTCTCCTTCTAGCAGAAAACAGACCCTAACTAATGTATTTTTTTTCAATTTCCCACCTAATTTGTGATTATCATTCGGTGTTTCTGTTTTCATTTTGACTCCTACTCATTTCAGTGGCTTTACGGCCACCAACTTCAAACTTTCCATCACCACTCATTTCTTTTCTTTTGCCTCCTTATGTTTGCAGTCTCAGTTGCAGGATGGAGACTCTGATTCCCACCATCAATAGGCTGCAGGAGGTCTTCCTCACAGTGGGCGCAGAGGTCATACAGCTACCTCAGATAGTTGTGGTTGGATCTCAGGTGAGTAACACAATAAACAGGAAATGTGCCAAAGATGGGATTTGACCCATTGTTTACAAGAAGAGTTGAGCATTGCTGAAGGACGGAAAAGTGGGGCTGTGTTCACAAAGTATCTACAGTATCTGCTATGAATCCTAAATGGCAGTAAAAAGTTATTCCTCCAACAACTCACAACATCATTTAGGAAGCAGTTGAGAGAATGAACCCCATAGCAAAGAAAAGACCAGCGCTGACCCTGTTGCTATGGAGCATGTCATGTTTTATGAATGAGTTGTCTTGTTGATTAGCAAGGGGCCGCTTGCAGGAAGGCAGTGAGATTGTAAATCATAAATATAGTCTAGGGCAAGGCCACGATGCTTTAAAAGTCATGAATAAAAATTTAAAACTGGTAGCCAATGTAAAGACCATCAAAGTGTCAATGAGTGTGGAAAGTGTTATAAATTTGTGGGTTATGTTAGAAGCAGCGCTGCTGTGCTTTGCACCGTTGGGAGGCTATGGATTTTTTATAGACTCTAAGAGACTTTTGCAGATGTTGGTAATATTGATTGAATGAATAATACAAACATGACAACAAAAAGCAAAATCTTCACTGTGCACAATAAAAATGTTTGAAAAGGTCTAGGAAGAATTAAAATTTATATAAAGCCATACCATGCATTTCTGTAATTGCATCTATATCTATCATTTCATGATCAAGTTTCAGTATATTTACTATTTACGTAACTACAAAATAAATGTATCTATATGCGCGCCTACATACATCTGTGTGGACACTGGCGTATCTCTTAAACCTTATGTTTTATTTAGAATTCTATTTGATTCTATCCAAACTCCTTTAAATAATGCTGAACTGCATGTTTTATCGTGTATTCAATTACCAGTTGATTTCCCACTTTTACGGGGTTAATTAATAGCAGTGAAACTGATCAATCGTGGTACACAAATTTCAAATCCTAATTCAAATTTTGATCAAAATTAAGTTGAGTCAAAAAAGTACAAAGGTTTAATATTGTAGGATAATGGGACAAAAAACAGGAGTTAGACATGATGTCACCATAATCAGTGAAAAAATTATTTATTTCGGGTTTTTTTATTATATTAGACTTATTATCATTGTTGTTGTTGTTATGTAGTCCAGGAATGATTGATGCAGGCCTCTATTTTTGCTTTTTGTGATGTAGCATACTAATGTTCAATGTGTGAAATACCATGTTATTTAACCTTCAAGATGACAGCGTACAGTATATATGCTTTAATAATAAGCTCCCCTGTCTTGAGAATCGAGTAATTGTTGAAGCTATAGAATTTTTAAAAGGCCGCTGTCACTGCTGTCTGCAGCCACACTCAGGGAACTGTCTAGGATGAGTTCTTAGCAATTTATACATCCTCTGTGCCACCTCTCACGTGTCCAACTTAGGAGCTGCTTTTAGTGCTAAAGTGATTTGTGAATTACTCTTAGTCCAAGAACATCACCTCTTAACTTTAGTGCTGACATCCCCATAATTTTAGAAGCCAGGTAAAAACTACAGTCAGTCTTAAAATGTTTTATGAATACGGCACCTGATGTTTTTGGGTGTCAGCAGTTTTTGATTTGATGACAGCAGAATCTGTCTTAAGTACTGTTAATATGCACTGTAGAATATGTCCATAACACACGCACACACACAGAAACACACTGATATCCTAAATGCTGCGAGTGATTGCACAGAAATGTCCCTGAACAGCCTGTGTTATCTATTACTACAGAGCAGCGGAAAGAGCTCTGTGCTGGAGAGCCTGGTCGGACGGGACTTCCTGCCTCGGGGATCGGGAATAGTTACAAGACGACCCCTGGTGTTGCAGCTTGTTAATGTGGCTCCTGTGGAGGAGAGGCTAAAAACAGAGAATGGTACCTAAATTTTATATCGTTATTCCTCTGACTCAGACAGAATTGTTGCAGATTTAAATCTTAACTTTACATATAAATAGCAATTGCTGTGTGTTAGTATCTGCCAGATTGGTCTCTTATTTCCTGTTTACTGTTGTTTAGGCATAGCATATTCATCAACTGAACTACTATCCTTGTAGAATCTTGGTCTTTCTTCTCTAACAAGCAGTCTTTCTTCCTCTTCTTGTTCGTTACCTTTTCAGGAAATGGGGTTAAACAAAATGGCCAAAACAGCTGCCCAGGTCTCTGAATAGTCGCTTTGCATGGCCTTATCTTGGTTTATCCACATCATTGCTTTTCATTTGAGCCTTTTCATCCCTACGCAGCATGATCAAACTCATTCTTAATTTCCACATTAAATCATTTGAGATTATTTCCCGATTCACGTTGTGCTATTTTGGAGGGATCACCAAACTAAAATGCCCTAATGCTCCTGTGTTTGGTCAGGTATCAAAGCTGAAGAATGGGGTACATTTCTGCACTGCAAGAACCAGGTACTGAATATTCAGGTGCTGTGCCCTGCTGCTTTTGTAATGTGTTATGTAATGCTTTGAGGTGATGCAACTTTCCGTCACCTTTTTTCTTTCAAAAGATCTTCACGGATTTTATGGAAATTCGTCAGGAAATTGAAGCAGAGACTGACCGCAGTTCAGGCGATAACAAGGTGAGGAGAAGGAGCATGGGTGTAACAGTAGTGATGTCTTAGGTTTAGCTCCTTTTTTCACTTCTTCACCTGTTTCAATGCCTGCAGGGAATCAACCCTGAGCCCATCTATCTGAAGATTTTCTCCCCTAAAGTTCTGAATCTTACTCTGGTCGATTTACCTGGAATTACCAAGGTATCTTCACCCAAAGGACTGAACTATCTGATATTAAATATATCTGTTATCATCAAGAGATTCACAACAGCAGCACACTGATGCTGTGCTTACATAAACGTTTGTTGCTCTTTGTTGTTGCCTCAGGTCCCTGTTGGCGACCAGCCAGAAGATATTGAAACTCAAGTGCAAGAGATGATCTTGTCCTTCATCACTAATCCAAACTCCCTCATCCTCGCTGTGTCTCCTGCCAACTCTGACTTGGCCACTACGGATGCACTGAAATTGGCTCGAGAGGTTGATCCAGATGGTAGGACATTTTGTACACAGGCTCTTCTTTTCTCCCACTTAATTTTGTTTTCGGTTCATCCCTGCTAATTACATAACATGTTTCAAGAAGAAATGCATTAGAAATAATTTATGTATACATTTATGTGTGCAGAGTGATGAACTGCATTCAGGCAACTTACTTCAGCCAATTTAACCTGCCAAACCTGCCTGCCTTACCATAATCCTGATGCGCAGCAGCTAATGAGAAAATTAATGACGCTATCATGGTGCACAATCACGTTGATCGACTACATAGACTGGATTTGGGCTGCAAATAACAAATCTTTAGTTCGGGCTGCAAAATAACAAAATGAAATATGAAGATCTTAAGATATTCAATTTAAAATGAAAGGATCTCAGAAATTGGCATCAATTATTTCAAGTGTTTCCACAGTAGAATAGGTTGAAAATGAATGAGGATAATATTCGTCTGTGAGGTCTGCAGTGTGACCTAAAATGCCTGTTGTACTCAGTTGTGGCTGCAAAATATAGAGAACAACTACCATGTGCAATAACTTTGCTGGATGATGCAATAACAATATGTGATGCGATAAATCAGAGATTAAACTGTGCAATAACACAGCGTCTGCTATTGTCCATGCTGCAAGTATAGAACATAAATTCAGAGTTGTTATGGAGCAAACTTTACACAAATCATCGATGAGCTGCGTCATTTACGTCATTTACGTGATTTACATTATATATTATTTTCCTCCTGGACTGTGGCTAGGACCCTGAAAATCAGTAGACAAAGTCACACATTTAGATTTACTTTTTATGTATTTAGCTTTTGTCTATTGTCATCTCTTACTGCAGATTTCCTTCTGAACCCTTTAGTTCAGAAAATGAGTTTTATGACCTCATACTGTGTTTGTCAGGTCGCAGAACACTGTTGGTGGTCAGCAAGCTGGACCTGATGGATGCTGGGACTGATGCTCTGGAGGTCCTTCTAGGTCGAGTCATTCCAGTCAGGCTCGGGATTATTGGGGTGGTTAACAGGTTGGTATAATTAAATAATACAACTAATAAATAAAAACTGCTTAAAACTGTCTTTAGTTGCCTGCACTGTCGGCAAATTGTTGCATAACTCTCTCTTGATTGTGCCTTTGTAGGAGCCAGCATGACATTAACACCCAGAAGGGCCTGGAGGACTCCATGCGGGATGAGCAGGCCTTCCTGCAGCGCCACTACCCCTCCTTAGCCTCTCGCTGCGGCTCACGCTATCTGGCTAAAACTCTGAGCCGACTGCTCATGCATCACATCCGGGACTGTCTGCCCGACCTTAAAACCCGAGTGACTGTGCTGAGTGCTCAATACCAGGCCCGGCTCAAGAGCTACGGTCAGCCGGTGGAGGACCACAGCGCCACCCTGCTGCAGATTGTCACCAAATTCGCCAGCGATTACTGCAACACCATAGAGGGAACGGTCAGGCACATCCAGACCTCGGAGCTGTGAGTGATACTTCACTATAGTCTTTTTTTTTCACTAGCAGTGACAGCTGTTGAACTGAATTGCTCCTGATATTCCATAATTTTCTTAGGCTTTTGCAATGTTTAACTTTGCATTTTTCATGACAGAATTGCAGATTTTACTGACATTGGTGTACAGCATGTGTCACAAGGTTAACGTCCTTAGGGTAATAGAATTGCAAATTGAAGTGGTATCAGCATCGGCATTCTTGGCACCTTCGTTCTCACAGCTTTCATGCAACCAGGCTGTTGAACCATGTAAATATGTAGCAAGCAAATATTGACCCTTTTTTTGGTTGACTGCAATTAATTTTGGTATAATTATCATTGCTGACATGCAGCATTTCAATGAGAAGTGTTGTAAGAGCCACGCTTAAAACCATCTCTTCCGCAGTTGCGGTGGTGCTCGGATCTGTTACATATTCCATGAGACCTTTGGCCGCACTCTCCAATCCATCGACCCTCTGGGGGGGCTCACAGAATTCGACATCCTCACCGCCATCCGCAATGCCACTGTAAGCTTCTCCTGCTCAGACTGTAATTTTTAAAATCCACATTCTAGTCAAGTTCTGTCATTGTCAAGACATAGTGAAAGGTGGAGATGGTGTGTGTCTGTGTGTGTGTGTGTGTGTGTGTATGTGTGTGTGTGTGTGTGTGTGTGTGTGTGTGTGTTTGCCTGTTTGCCC
>OMNV01003182.1:6842-85050 GCA_900303265.1 Brotula barbata
CGGGGGAAAAGACCACGGTCTCCAACATGAGCAGGGCCTCACCAAACACCACAGGCTGAATTGCATGGCCCAATTTGAGGCTTTCAGAGCCGCTCGTCATTAGCATTTGAAAAAGCCACGCAGGAGCTCGCTCAGTGAGTAACACAGGCTGCAGAGTGACTTAAGAGCTCGGAGGAGGAGGACATCCCCAGCCTTCCCACAATTCCTCTCTGGCAGAGGTCTGTTGCGTGGACCAAGTTGTGGGGTCATATCTACATTGTGGGACTAATAAGAAAAAATAGAGTTTAAAGGAGCGAACAGAGCGTGGTGGAGTAATTATGATATTTTTTGCTGATATGAATAATGCCTTTTAAATCCACTCGGAGGAAACGTGCCATATTCAGCGGGGCCTCTCAGATTTACATTCTGCTATCATACCCTTTTCCAAGAAGTTGTCACAGCGTTGCTTTCAGCGTCAAGTCATGAAAGAGGTCGCTCTGCCGCTGGAAATGCAACACTTGTGATGTACCATATGCGTCACTGCATATGTATGCAGGGCAAATGAGTGTTCAATTTGACTCAAACATTTTCAATAACTGTCTTTCAAAGTGTGCCGACCTGGCTGAAAAACACAGCTAATGGATGGTAAAAGCATGAAAAATAAAACACTCGTTCTGGTGAGCGCTGCATCAAACTTGTATACAGAATTGCACTCTTTCAGAATTGAGAACTCTTGGGAGGGAGATGTATTACTTATTCAAATGCCACAAGGCATATATCTGTTTGCTTAAATATTCCAATTTATTCCAAGACAGTGAGTGCCTTGCTGTGAGTGAATTATGGATGGTAAATCAAAATGCTGAGTTATTAGTTATGACACCATCAAGCTCGGGCTGAGTCAATATGTGGTGATGGTGAGAAGTGAAAAGTGTCAATGTGACACATCAAGATGGCATCGCTGAAATGTAATGCCATTACCGAGAAGTCGGTGGAATCAGTCTACCTGAAATGTAAAGACAGATTTAACATTCACAGCAAAACGAAAGAGAAAAGTTAATTATGGCTGGACTTACAGTTACAACAGAGACTTCATTTGCCAAAAGGAAGGTCATATCGAAAGTAGTTCAATGTGATTACACAGCGGTAGGCGAGATCACAAAAAATGTGACATCTCAATTCGATAGATCGGTGGCCCGACAGACAGGGTTTCTAGCCACCTGTAAGGACAGCATCTGTGGAACCCGCGTGTCAAAAAAACAACCAGAAAACACAGCGCATCTGTCCGCTCACAGTCCCTACGGAAAGGAGAAAAAACTGCATAATATGTTTAACTGTTGAATGTGTGAAACTAATCAGATATTAAATTAGCCTTAGGATTCAATTTAAGTACCTAAACACTAATTTATGTTCTAGGTCATCACGCACATATACTTTGTACATATACTGACTATTTTTAACATTTAATTGGAGTTCTATCCAAGCCTTGAGATATAATGCTCGCAGGCTAATGCCATTACCTAATGAACTAAAATATAAACCTCTTCCTGTCGACGCCATTTTCTTTCGCCGCCAGGATATTTTTGATGCTGACCTGGATTATCTCGTTCACTTCTGTGCTTTGACTACAGAGCGGATATGTTAATAATTGTACAGTCCAAGTAGTTGGGGAGCTAAAATCCAAAATACAACCCGATTAGCCTGAAGTGTAAGATTTTCACTCCTTAAATGCCACGTCCAGAACTTTATTCTCTTTATGAGGAAGATTTACTTGAGTGTGCATACACAGCAGGCAGTCATCACTGGGAATGCAGCGAGATAAGATGACCCTTTTTCTTTTACATAAGTACATTTTCTTGATCTTGATCTAGATGTGTCGGGACATAACAATACATTATGCATGTTAGCCAAGTAATTTGGCCCTATCTGATGAAATTCTGCATTAGTGAACATTAAAGAAGATCGGCTCAAAGCCTGTCTTCACGCAACTCTGACCACACATACTGAAACAGATCAACAAGAATCTGTCTAGATTGCATGATGGGATGAGACGGTTTACGTCATTAGGCGTAGTCAATACGCTGCCCAAGGTAAAAATGCAAAGAATTTTCTGTTGATCACAATGTGAACTCGTCTTCCTCATCATTTATTACATTTACGTAACTGCTTTCAGGATTTCAGGGCACATAAATATTTGATGACCTGCTGGAGAGAAAGCGTGTGAGTACATTGTGCTTCAGGAGAGAGAGAGACAGAGAGAGAGAGAGAGAGAAAAAAAAAATCTCAAGGTCATCAGATCCAATTGTCGGATGGACCCTTGACTGCTGCAACAAATCCCCATTAGAAACATCAGGAGTCAGATATAAGGATATTGGTTGTGTTGTCAGCACATTTTCACATTTACTGAAGATAAATGAAAAAGAGACAATTGGGTCAGGCATTTGAGAGAAATGCCAATAGAATCCAAACATGTATTGACAAAACAGACTTCCTCTCCAAAACAACTACGAAGACGGATAGAAGATGAGTACGTATGGTATCTCTGTATATGTGCTTATGTGCCTATACGTATGTGCGTCGCTGGGGAGGAAAGTGCTTTGATATTTTCTATCAAAATAACAAATGCATTCTTGCAAATCGTGATCAATGTACTCCATGTACCTCTCCATCAGAGCAGCAAAGCAGGCACTGGCTCAATTTCGTCCCAACATATGATGTAAATGTTCTGTGGTGCACATTTAATGTGATGTCATTGTATTATTGACACCCACGGATGGACCAGCGGCCCAGGCTGATTTGTTTAATATCTAGCTGAGAGAATTCTATTGACTTTCTTTTTTCCCTCATCTGCTCATGAGATGAAAACATATCTTCCTACCCAGAAGCTCTGACCTAATATGCCTTTGTAATGTTTTTCAGGACATAGTGAGATTGTGTGTGTGTGTGGACATTCAAAGCTGAGTGCATGCATGCACGCTCGGATGTATCTCTGGTGTGTGTCCCTCTGTGTGTGCGTGTGTGCCTGTGTTTCGGTCCATTCAGGACTTATATCGATATAAGCCTGGCTTAATCCTTTCACTCTGATGGCTTCAATGACAGCGGCACACCATCAGATAAGAGGTCATTGAACTGCAGCAGCCACCTCTTCATTCAGAATAAATGGGGTGCACCAAGAGTGCACCTTGCTATGTGCCACGTTGCTCTGGTCATAATGAAAATGTAATGCATTCGAGGTTCCAGCAGCCATCACTGCTGTGCCAGACAGAACTGATATTGTTGATATTGCTCAAATAACTTTCCCAATTTGTTCCTTGAAATGAAAGAAATTCCAACATTTGGTATGTATGAATTCTAACTTACTCACCGGGTGTCTTTTTCATAAAATTTCAATTCAACCCATTTGTGAGCTTAGAGCAGAATTTTTTTCCCCCTGTGCCCTCCATGGCACAGCACCGGTCTGTTTTTGACTCGTGGTCCTTTAGATTTCCAGCCTGAAATTGAAAAAAGAGATGCACCATCTAAGTACTCCACATGTCCATCAACCTTGGGCCCAATATGAGGTAGGCATCTATCAAAGCCCATGTCAAACAGCTACATGCTAATGCTCTTTCCTGTATCTTGGCACAGCGTGAACATATGGAATTGTAGATGTTTCCGTTTGGTTGGCTAACCAGTTTGGTAGAAAGGAGCGAGTCGTGCAGGTAATGAATTCTTTGTAAAAACCATTCAATATCCACAAAGGTTTTGCTTTTTGCTCTGTCTGCCTCCAATCCCACTGAGAAACGTGAAAACCAGAGAGCACAGACAACCTTGATTGAGGCACAGCTGAAACATGCTAATGCCCTGATTTTGTTTTCATTGGGAGGGCTCCCTGGCTGTGGCATATCATTTGATTTTTGCATGCATCGACTCGCTCCGTGTGAACTGTCACAACATGTGTTTCTGTCTGCTGACGCCTCAACAAGCACCTCTCTTTGAGCAATCATCTGGGGACAATACTGGATGTTTATTTTGGCAGAAATCCCATCATGCTTTCATGCCCATTTCCTTTAGTCTGTGTAGTGGCCCGGCATGTAAACCTGACTGAAAATAGAATATGCACATAAGGCGGCCTAAGTCGTGCACAAACAGGCAGATGTGAAGACCCCCTAAGCTGGCTTTAAAGAAATACAAAACCAGAGCAATTTGCAGTAAACTAATTATAATCCAATTTTCTAATCTATCTCTCACTCATTCTCTCCAATTGTGATCGTTTGAGACCGGGCCCATTAAAACAACGGCTGCACTTTTAATGGCAGAATGTTAACACAGCATAAAAAAAACATTCCCCTTTGCCTTTTCTTCATTTAAATTCAATTATCACTAAGAGCGTTAGACAGCGAGCGAACAATAATAATGAGGGGTGTGCACAGGATGAAGGTGTGCAATGGCCGCATGGTGACATCTTTTGTTCTGTTTTCGGATTGGCAAGATAATGGCTAGTGCTGCTGCGAGGGGGGCCAGGAAAAGTGGAGCTCACCACGCAGGTTATCTTTCATGCTGTACAGGATAATCACGGAGTGGTGAAAGCTGGGGAGCAGGAGAGACATATCTTCTTGGAGATCAAGGTCAAAACAACTCAAAGGAAGGTGGAAATTCAGTTTCAAAAACACTCACAGCTGCCTGAAACATATTGATCTAGCTGCTCTTCCCTCTACTTCCAAAGTCATTTCTCTGATAGAGTCTGCTAGAAATACATTATTTTCTTGTCATAGGCACTACAATGGATCACTGTTAAGAATATAGTGCACTTACTGTATAGGGAGAGGAGGGGATTTAAAGGCTATTTTGTGCTATATTTTGAAACAAACATACACAAACGTGACCTCCGCCTCGCACAAGTCCTATTACGTTTCCACCATTGCAAAAGCACGTTACGTCTGTATTTAATGATTAATTTAACCAAGAGTCGGGCGTATCTAAGTCGAAAGCACCAATAAGCTCCTGTAGGTGTGTTGAAATAAATACATTTATCAAGTGTGGAATTGCTATAATGAGGCTTTAGAAGAGATAAATGTTACAGTGTCCAGTCTGGACTGCAGCTGGTCTTTAAAAATGCATGGCTGCTTTATACACGGAATCACTCTGCAGAAACTTTACACAGACAGATCAATAACAGCGCCTAGCGCGGAGTCCTCTAAGGCATTGCAGTAAGCTCAGCCACTGATGTATTTCAGCCAAGTGGCCTTTGCAACAAAGGCAAAGCAACCCCCTTGTATTCCTTTGATTTATACCCTTGGAAGTTGGCACATATTCCCACCAAAGTGTATAACTATCTGATTAAAGTGCTTGATGTTAAGCAAAATTGTTATCCTTAATTCACAAAGAGTTATAGATCAAAGTGTGAGGCAGACTTTGGAGAATTGATAATTTTGCATTTCATTTTAATTTGTTCAAAGTGATAAAATATAATATGCAGTGCAAAGCAGACGGAGATGGATGATGACAGTGACTACGAGGCTTTGCGTTACACACTCTGGTGTAACGAATTGAACAATTTTAATTTATTGAAATCATTTTAGCGCCTCTTTGTTACTAAGTGGACTTCCACTGTCTCAGGCAAACTGCTGGATATTGTTCAGACGTCTCTCCCATGTCATCCACCTCTACTCCTTTATTCCAAGCACAAATCCTTCCTTTATTATCCAGGCAGCCATGTAAGGTCCTGACCTCACTTCCCTGTAGCAGTTTCCTCCACGTTTGATGCTTTCCTCCCCCCTCTTGGATTATTGTAATACTCTGTGCACTCTCTTTGATGTGATGGCCATGTGCAACTTGTAGTCTGTGAGGAATTTGATGAAGCAATGACCTGAGAGTTGAGAATGAGCAACAGACAGCTCCTGTCAAAAGTATCCATTTCTTTAGATTTTGTTGTAATACATGATGTTGTTTGCTTGTTCAGGTTAATAAAATGTTTATGTATAAGACTCTCCAGTAATCACAGTGAGCTGAATATTGTGAATCCATCGGTGCTATTCATAACCTTGAAAATATTGAGTTGGGAGCAACTTACATCAGACTATATCAAGAAATATTACTGACATTTATACTGTCATCTTTTTAGAGGTCTTAATGTAATCACATAATCAATTTGTCAAAGTCAAAATCAGGTTTGAGTGGTGGCACTTCCGTATGTGCAACATGTATATTGTTGTTGCCACTTTAATTTATTGACAAAGGGATTAATTGATTTACTGACGCTAGTCTCAAAGTCACCTCATCCCAAATGTTCTGGAACAACAACACTATTACCATGGATATGTAACTTAATTAAATGTTGTTAATCAGATGAAGATACGCCACATATTATTTATTTATGAGGTATATTCTCAAATACATTTTTTATTAAAATCAAATTCAGATAAAATGAGCTTCATTCTTAACATTTATACTGACACATGACCAAGCATTCCTCCCATTCACGTCTTACTGAATCGTAGCATTCACCTGGATACTGTAAGCCTTTATGTTACTCCTTTCAAGATTGCGCCTTTTTTCAAAAGTGTAGAAAAAAAGAAATTGCTTATGGTCAAAAAACTGACTTCAGACAGCACTGCTGACAGGGAAGTCAATAAATGGGTCAGATCAGGCAATCTCAGGTGCAGACAAGGCCAGTCTATTCTGAGATCACAACCCCTAACTGAATGGAAGGCATTCTAGGTGAACGAGTTCATGCTGATGAAACTCTCCCGTGTTGGGATCTGAATAGGTGATCCTACCGAGGTTTGGTCACATCAATCATTAATAAGAAGAATGCATCTTGGAAGGCTTCACTGGGACGTGCGGTAGATGGTGACACAAACATGCACTCTTAGAGTCTTCACAACACACGCGCGTGCGCACACACACACATGCACACACCTCCACACACAGACTTGCAGTTTTCTTCAGGAGAATAATTGCATGCCACCCCTGGCTGTCAAACCATGTCAGGGTCTTGTTAGCGCTGGTATTGGCTCTGTGGTAGCTGGTAGCATCAGGAAAGGTCAGAGCAGCTGCATCTGCCCTGTCACACTGAGCAGGAGCTGGACGGACACAGCGGGCTCGAGCCTGTCTGTCTAGGCAGGCCGGCACTGCACAGGCAGAGGTTTTCACCGTCAACAAGACGGCTTAGAAAAGTCATATTACTCAGGGAAAAGATAAGATCATTTCATTAGAACACCATCCATTCTCCTTAGAAGGATGTGGAGTTTTCTGTTACCACATACTTGTAAAAGTAAATGTAAATAGACACACACACACACACGTACAGTATAACAAGAACCTTTCATATGACAAACAGTAATGTAACTTTTCTGATATGATCAGAATTTCTATTTAAAATGCCCATTTAAAAACAAAAGAGAAAATCAATACTCGAACCAATACAGATAATGTGGGGACCTCCCAACCATGCAACAATACACATGCACACACACTTTATGCACGGTGCATCTATATGTCTCTGCGGCAACAAGCAAAATCTCATTAACAAGTCAACTCAGCCCTGTTTGTGACAAACCTAACAGAAACGTGAACTATATGCACTTTTCTACAGCTGCATGTTTAATTCCAGGTAGTGTACTGGCACAATATTGGAGGTGTACCATCCCAAGCATGAAATCAAGACTTTAAAAGGCATACTGGATTTAATATTGTGCTCACGAGAGATTGTCAGTTTCCTCAATACATCACAATGGGCTGGCAGAACAAGAAAAGTTTCTTCTTCAGATCTCGATACAGCCGGAAACATTTTATTATAAGAAACGACAGATCTTGATGAGCACGGTGGCAGTAATATGCTGCCACAACAGAGCAATGTTATTGTATTTATTGGAGATGTAAAATGAGATATAATGACAGGGAGGTTTATTAAACTCTAACATGTTCAGTTTGTAACCGTGAGCGATTTATTTTCGAATGTATCTCGGCTCACACACATACAGTGAATATATACGACCTGTTCTAGACGCTGCACGCTGTTATGCCTTCACTGTTTCTCTGCCACACCGATCTGACGCATATAAGCCGCTCACATGCCGTTTGAGGTTTGACAGAGCAATGATAACAGTATTTAGGATGGTGGTTGAAGGCTGGCAGGTGGGGAGAAACAAATGGGAAAACCTTGCTGCTGCCCTGTCTGGAGCTCTCTGAATCATTCCAAACCCTGACAGAACTGAGACAAAAAAAAAGCCAGACCCAATTTACTTCACTTTGTTACCAACCTTTCATTTTTTCGGACTGGCTCCAGGGTGCTTATCAATTGTAGAACTATTAGCCACATCAAATCCATGTGTTCATTGCTCTCTCCTGCCTCTATTTCTCTCCTCTCCTCCCCTCCCTCGCTTTCGCTCGTTCTCTCCTCGCTCTCTTTTTGCCAGACAGGTCAGATATTAGAAACCTGTATTATCAGGTCTTCCCAGGATGCTGGTGGAAAAGTTGATTTGCAACGCCTGATTGAATCTACTTATCCTTCATCCCTTTCCAACCCCGAGCCAGCTGCCCCAGCAGACAGCAGCCCAATGGCCTATCTACACTGAGGTGCCAAGGAATAAAAATATCTATCTAGGAAAAGAGGGGGAGGGATGGAGGCATATTGAATGGGGAAAGGAGACGGCGAGAGAGACAGAAAGAGGGTCAGAGAGTGTCTGCCCACATGTCATAGCTTTGGACAGCTGTGGGTGATGGGGGGGAGTAAATGTACTCCTTGCCTCTTTCCATCCCAAGCCCAGCCCCATCCCATTTCCAAACCTTTATCGACTAGCATTACACCCATTTATCAGTCAGCAAACAAAACATGTCACATCCCCAACCCGAATCCCATCAACTCACAGCACACACACACGCGTGCACGTGCGGCGCAAAGCAAACCTTTCATAGTTAAAGCCCTGAAAAGAGCCGAGCACCCAAAGGTCACACAGGACGTTCATTTAATGTCTGTAACTTGTGCTAATTGAAGCCCAGTCGCGATAAAGGAGAAAAGAAATATTTCTCTGTTGACTGGGCCGACATGGCTGAGTGACCGCCAGTAGCACAAAGAGACCCATTATGGCTTTATCTTCGTAAATAGAGGGGAAAGTGAGTCTTGGCTGCGGATGGAGGGATGAAGGAATGACAGAGGCGTACTGAGAGGAAGAGGAGAACACGAGTAGAGGGGAGGTGGGCGAGGTGACTGATGAAGGGAGTGTGGAGCTGTGGCTTGTGAAGAAAAGGGGGTAGAACACACACAGAGGGGGAATCGCTCCAAATGCTGCCTTCATCAGGCAGCGGTGGCATGGATGGCGGGGTGCTCAATTTGTGAATGCAATTACTGTAGGCCTCCCCAGTCTGACTACTGAATCGAATCAACACTGTGGTAGCGACTCGAGTGTCTAATTTCATTCTGTATGCCCTTCATTCACAAGACAAAATGGACAATTAGAATAATGACTGTGGCAGGTGTCCCTAAATAAAGATGTGCCACTGAAAACTTTGTATGATAAGTAAATTGCTGAATGGCCCCAGATCTAAAGGGACAGCTGCCAATTTAAACTCGAATGCACCAGATTGAAAGTTCGTGGCTTGGACAGGGCTCTCTCACTTTTGTCCTTTGACTTTATTCTCAGACACACTCGCCCCCCTTAGTAAATTCCTCCCACAATGAACTCTCCGGGTTATTGGCATGGGTGCACCTGCAATTAAAGCCCCTAAGACAAACTCTATTACTATCAAAGTGTCTTTGGGTTTTACTACTGACGCTTTCTGACATTCGAGCCAAATGATGTTTGACTTTTGGGCCTTGGAAACTTTTAATGGAGTTCATTCTTCAATCAACCTGGCTGGAGAACCGAGTGAACTCTGACTTGGTAGTATTGATCTCTCGCAATGCCTTTACAGGCTGAGGTCACCAGAATCCTCTTTTCTGGCCGTCAAGGGGTCAATAATGTCAATACAGTAAATTAGGTAATTCTGCTGTATAACATCCCGGAGTGGTCAATTTCCATTTTAGTAAACTTTATATGCATGACACACAATTACGTCCACATGTCAACGTGTCAAGTTGTCACACATTTCAACTGGACGGAAGAAGATTGAATCTGTACCACGCACTGGGGTGTATATCTAAAGGGTCGGATCCATGAGTAAACAAATCACCTATCGTCAAGTCCAATGATAAATCACTCCACTATCGAAGATAGAGGATTAGTGGCATTTAACCCTTTCCATGGCTCCTGAGATCAGGGACACAGGTCAATAGGGCACTGTATTAGGTGTTGCTGGGCAGGAATTACTTGTTATTTAATTATCTATGTCGTTTTTAAACAACTAAACAACACAGCTCACAGTATCACTGAACCATAACACTGTACTTTGAGAATAGGTTTGCACTGTGTAACTTTTTACATTGCTCAAATTGCACTTTACACACACACACGACTGATTAGGTGCATTCTACGACCACGAATAATTGTAAAGTCTACATTTTTCTGTTAGAAAAAAAGAGCAGGATCGACCCAATCAACCCTTTGTTCCAGGGTCAAGATGTAATTTTAAAGATGCAATTAATAGAGCCTCGAACAAATCTGATTCATTCAGGGTGGACACATTTTAGTAAGCACTGGAGCATTAAAAAGAGAGGAGGTAAGGTAAGGTGAGGAGACGTAAGGCTAGGTAAGGTAAAGCAAGGTAAGCTAGGGTAAAGTAAGGAGAGAAATAATTTGATCATTACATCTGCAGGATGTAATAATTCATAATAATGCCAGAAATGATAGCGTCTGGCGACTTTTATGAAATATAAAACTACTTCTTGGGTGATAAAGACTGTTTTTAGTTGAATGGGTCACAGTACCATTCCTGTAATTGAAAGACTAGATGGATCTGTATTACATCGGTGCCATTTCTCTCTGGCTCTCTGCACGATAGCTCCACAATTCAGCACCGCAAGATAAAAAAAAAAAAAAAAAAGAAGTACAAAAAGTAGCACAATTTTCCGAATGCGCTGACAATTTAGTTCTGCACAGGGTGGACACAAAAGGTTGAGCCAGTTGTGAATATTGGAAAAGCGACTGGTAGGACTAGTATAATCATGGGAATGGTCGGGGGGCAGACAGAAGCATCAAGCTGCTGTAAAGCACTCCAGACAGACACACATCACACCAGGCCTTCGGAGATGGGAGCCCTGGGTTGGGCCTATTGCTTGATACCACAGGGGAAATAAACTGCCTAAAATAGGCACGAGGGCAGGAAATGGATTTTATTGGAGAACTAATCAAGGGGGCCGTTTTAGTGAGGCACAATTTAGATTTTGATTGGATTCCTACTGACATCGAGGTTATCAATGCGTCTCATACTGGGAGGTGTAATTTGATCTTTGATGTCCGCACGGTGGTCTTGATGTATGTCCTGCTGCATGGGCAATGACTGGTGTGCGTGTGTTTGTGTGTTTGTTACGCCACGTAGCATGCATGTGGGTGGGTGCCATGTGAAGTGTGTGTGTGTTTGTGTGTCGGGGGGTAGGGGTATGTGTGGGTAGATGTCAGGTTTAACGTATGTGACAGCGTGGCACTGTTTATTTTCGGTTATTTTGCAGCAAGTAGGGATGACAGTGAGTACTCTGCTCCATTGTTACAAAGCAGCACTTATTGTGCGACAATTGATGTATTTATTTGAATAATTTTAGCTGTAAAATACGTGGATAGTGAACATGTTGTTCAAATCCCGTGTCCAGTCTCAAATTGCACTCCTTTGAATAATTAGTAACCAATGTAGAGTTACTGTCTTTCCTGTGCTCACATAACACATATAGATAAATCCAAAGCAAACTTTTGTGCAATCTTGGAGCGCCACAAAACTCAGAAGTTTAATATTTGTCATATGCTGCATTCAAACCGCATTAGTAATATGGTCCCAGAACATCACGAGTAATTAATTTGTATTTAGCAAACACTGTAGATGCACATCTGTGAACAGCGTGTATTAATACAGTTTTCATTTGAAAGTTGGCATCTACCCCTCACTTGTCTGGTTGGCCCATACCATCAGGTGTCATGAAAAGCATTTTTTATTGAATTGAGCATCTGGTGAGCTGACGAGCAATATCTGAACCCAATTTGGCTCGTAGCAGTGTTGGCAAGCGAACAGCATCCAGCTAAGGTTTTGTCCAAAGAACGCACTTGAGTGGTTTCTGTGACAGTCTGAAATCTCACGCTATGGTGTCTAGAATTTCAATTGTGTGTGAGAACCGACAAAATCATTTTTAATGGTGTTGCGTTTAGGGACGCTTGTGTTTTGCAGTTACCTTTGTACGATCCTGTGTTTGACAAGTTTTGACATTGAAAAATACTTAATATCCTGTTAAGCTGAGATGAAGAGAAGCAGCCTTTTTAATGTGCAACATTCTAATCCCGTTTAAGTTGCAGCCAAGGCAGACTAGTGCCAAAATACCATCAAAACCAGGAGGCTTTGATGCCCGGGCCAAGACACTTAAGACAGAGGAATGTGGTAGTGGGGGATAGGGCCAGGTGTATATCATGGTGTAATTAGGCCTGAGTCGGATTATATAGCACCATATAAAATAATGTCACTTATTAGCAACATATTTGAGGTGTGTTACTGTTACTAAGATTACAGATACACCAAGAATGACACAGCGCCCACATCAGCTAACAATTAAGTACAAAGGGTCAAATAACTCCTCTGCACATAAAAAGCGCAGCGCTGTACAGGCACTGGAGCGTTCCATATGAGCGAGAAACACATGTTCCAGGGGAGGTGTCAACAGTTCAGACCAAACTCAACTAGATAATGACTTGAGGATTTAAAAAAAAAAAAAAAAAACAGAGAGAGAGAAGCAGGCTTCAAGTCTTCAAAAGCACAGAATGACCCAAGCTGCTTTCCATAGCTTGACAGCTCATTCGACGTCAACACAACTATTTTAATGCGTTCGGCTGTTTGTAAGATTAAAAGCGCTCGAAAACAACATGCTATGTTTACATGTGAATAGAAGTCATGTAGAGATGTCGCATCACTTATCTTTTATATACAGTATATATATACAGTCAGCTGCAAATAAGCCCATTGTATCCTGCTGATAATAGCTATCAAACAAAGTATATAATTGTGAAGTCAAGCATTAATTGCCACTATAACTACCGCCTAATGCTGAAATAATTAAGGATGCCTCTTACTGGGGACTGGCAATGCAATTAACACCTTGATGACTGCACCATACAAAGACATTCATAGGGAGGGAGATGGAGAGAGCAGGAGAGAAGCAAATAACAAAAATGATGGGGATAATACAATTAGTGCATGGCTGAGATGGGAAGGAAACAAAAGTGTGACAGCCTCAAGGCTTTCTCCAACAGGGCTGCCATATTTTACACACACACATCATTTGCATTCTTATAATGTCTCGCAGTTGTTCCCGACCATCATCAAAATCTGTGCACAGAGCCCATGCAGCCTTGACATAACTAGCTCTTTCTTAGCTATAAAACATCGGGTTTCCCATGCTATGCTTACAAGTGACCAAATTAAGTTTTTTCTTGATGTCAACATATAAACAGCACATGGAGGTTGACATCTCCAGATTTACTTTGGGAAATAAATATGTCGAAATACATAAATTATGTTTTGGGATATCTACCCTGCCTCTCTGCTTGTTTACTTAGTAACTACAAAGTTAATTCTCACAAACATTCAGACTGTCGGTGTCACGTAATACCTCATTTTTGACATTTACTTAGATCGTCGAGAAGGTGCCGTATTTTTTAAGTACACCTATATTACTGCTTGTAATGCAAGCCGTGATAAATACAATAATGGACGGTCATTATCAATAGGAAAAGGGTGGCATAATCTATTCCTCATTTTACATTATTAAAGGTGGAGATCAAATGAAATATTTAGCAGATGATATGCTGCTTTAATATTCATAGAAATGAACTTTATATTAGAGAACACATTTTTATGGGAAGTAGACTCGAGGCCACTGATTAAATTTCACTGTTTGATCACTATGCAGACATTATGGGATATTACGAGGGCCAGCCGGTGCCCCCCTTTAGCAAACATTTAGGGGTAGTGTGCAAGGCCAAGCCCCGATGCCAGGGTACATCACCTGTTTACACTTCTTAGAGCTGCTTTAAAATAACCGAACACGCTGGAATATTTTAGCGAGAGTGCAAAGTGAGATGTGTGGGAAATACGCAAGTCATTTGGTGTCTCTGCAATCCAGATATTTATGTATTTACTGGCAAAGATATCACCTAAGGCAGTCCTGGTTCTGTAAATATGAATAAATCAGATAGGTCCCTGTAGTGCAGTTTTTTGTGTTTTTATATGCAAGAGTGGTTCTCATGTTGTTGTTTTTGATTTTGTTTTGCTGTGTTTGCATAAGAGTGTTAAAAAGTTAATTAAGTTTAAACTTAAAGCAAACAAGATGCATTATACAACTATCAGGAGAGACCCTTCAGATACTCATCTATTTTAGACTGGGATGAGATCTAGACAAGATACTGTATATTGCAGCGTCGGGACCATTTATCCTTTCTCAGTCTCAGTCTCAGTCTCTCTCACTCACACATACACACACACACACACACACACACACACACACACACACACACCCTCTGGTCACAGGGATCAAGAGAGGAGGAGAGGGGTCCCTGCTGCGACTCTTAACAAGATGGCATTCTCTAAGGTCACAGAGGTTGCCAGAGTTCGTGTCTACTTTTAAGGGATGTGAAACTCTACTCACGGTTCTAACAGTTATCTAATTGGATTAGGCCTCAAAGAGAGGCCCCTTTTTTATCCCTGGCTTTTGTCCATTCGCCTCAGTGGTGAATGGATCTCAGAGGGCTCCAGACAGTGAAGAGGCAGAGCGATGGATTAGGTGAGGTATCGTGACCAATTAAGATGAAGCCAGGTGTCGTGCTGATTGCAGGGAAATTGAGACCTCACCCGACATGTGTCCAATTCCCCACTCACTACTCTGCAACCACCTATTTGCCCTTACACCATGCATTGCTTCCTCATTTCCCCTCCTTTTCTCCTCCTTCCCTCCTTGGCTAAGGTAACCTGAGCTACCTTCCCTTGACCCTTCTCTTCCGCGGAGAGCTAATCAGACCCACCTGGAGCTCCCCTGGGTTCTGTTAGCTGCTGGCTCAGTCAGCAACAGCTGATCCAAGAGGGAATCCCAGGGGCAAACGCTGCCTGCCTGGCACCCAACACACAGACGTGGGATCAGCCAGTGGGATTTTCCAACTGATCGTTCATTGAACCTTGAGTAGAATCACCACATTGCCACAAGGAAGGAGTGCGCGTGTGCGTGTGTGTGTGTGAGAGAGAGAGAGAGAGAGAGAGAGAGAGAGAGAGCGGGAGCACGAGTATTCATGTGAAATCGAGGGCAAAAAGGATAAATGCATGTACAACAACTCTTCTCTATTGAAGAATTATGATGGTAAAGATATTTTGATACAGCATTCCCACTATATGATGTTATCCAAAGACCTAATTCTGCTACGTTTTCCCGAAGACAAAGAGGTTCCTGTAAAAGGGACAAACAACACCTTATTGATTAATTCTACATATGTTGTACTGTACATATGCAAACTATACATACCTGCACAGTTATATGAGCCTGTGCACGTACACAATTTGTTATAGAAATGAGTGTGACATGCACACAATCATACAGTCCATAGCACTGATTCCCTTTACAATTTGTCAGAAAAGCAATAATAACACCACTTTTTTCACATTATTTAGAGCATTAAATTATTCTAATATTGCCGAAGGCTATCTGAAATGGAAACAGGAACATGCAGATCCAGTGCATTATGCATTGTTAAACATTGATCTATGGTTTAATATTTGCTTCCCAACAGCGATGACAATGTGTTATTACCTTGACAGAGGGCCATAATGTGCTTTGACATGCCGGTGATTATTTAAATAAGCTGCAACAATAAATATGGCTCCTTGTGACCTGCAATATGAACCTCACAGGGAACATGTGCGGCGATAAATTCTAAAAAAAAAAATGATTTCAGTCTATCAAAAAAACAAGCTCATTAAGGTTAGATTGAGGTTAGCCTCCAGAGCAAATCTCAATTTTAATACTAGCAAAAATGACGATGACGGATTTGAAAGATTAAAAACTTTTACATGTTACAGAGAGCAACAACTTAATTCCTTTTGCCAGTATGAAAATAAGTAAGGGACGACGTGACAGGGCAACGCAGGATCACCCCGACAATATGTTAGCCTGCTTATTATACGGCTCTGGCTACATAAACAACAACAGCAGCATTTAAACATAAAAGACTCTTGCCAAATACCAACTGTTATGAAAGGCAGAGAATGGTGAGCAAACTGGCATCCATTCCAATTAGAGGACGGGGTTAGCGAGGACTCCGCCTGTCCCAGACTTGTACGCCCACTCACACACCTGTTTCTGCTCCCAGTCCAAACCAAACACAGAGAAAGATAGAGGGAGAGAGCCAGGGGGAGAGAGAGAGAGAGAGGGAGAGAGCCAGAGAGAGAGAGAGAGTGAGAGGGAAAGGCTGCTTATTTTTGTTGCCGTGCCATCATCATCTAATGAGATTAGATGGTTCCCTAATGAGCTCTACAGTGAGGAGACTCAAGTGTGAAGTGAAGGTCAGAAATTCCATCGCTCAAATGTGCTGTTGGACTTCAGGAGTCATTAACTGATAGCAAGAAATGATTTAAGAGTCCAACATTGTATTTTTGTTGGCCACTTGTTTTTTTTTTCTTTTCTTCTTTTCCTTTCTTTCTCAGTCTACTATCACATGTCAAATGTTGTTTTTCCCTCTCTAATAAGCCACAAATGTCCAAAACAATTCACTTGAAGTCCTGACAAGATGTTAAATGCTGTCTAGAAACTAACAGCACACAAGTAATTTATATACTTTCTGTGGATTCAGATCCAGTTGCAAATGTAAGCACATTTTATTCATTATGGTGCTCTGAGAGGGTAAACAATTTGCTGAAAGAACGAAAGCTCTCTCCAGTAAGTCTTTTTTCTTGTATCTATAATCTTTACCAGATGCCCCAGTGGTTTGGTTAGCATCAGCGAGGGAAAGGAACATTTTTTTTTTTTTTTGCTGGCACCTTTAATAACGTGCTGACATAAAGTCATACATGTTTAACCAGGTAATAGAAGGCTGTAAAATAATGATCCATATTGGCTTTTAGGACAAGTTATTAATCTCCAGCATCCTTTTGCCTCTTTTTTTCTCTGCCACTTCATTCAGCGTGGGTTAAAACAGATTGACCTTCCTTCAAATAAAATTAATTGTTTTTGTATTCATTTTATTTGCCACAAAGAAAAGCTGCAATGTTGGTAAAATGTTACCCATATGTCAGCATTTTACATTATTGGCACATAACTAAATGTTTGCACTTTTTTTTTTTTTGGGGTCCAGAAGGATTTCTTATTATGTGTAATGCCCTGTTAACCAGTGATAAAATGAATTTCATTTTAGCAATATCAGGGAGATGTAATCAACGTGTAATTTGCTTAAGTGCACAAAACTATCATTTTTGTTAGCACTGCATATTTGCTGAAGAAATATTGCATGCCAGAGTGTATTAACACAAGGAGGACGCCATGCATCTTTGCATCAGACCTGAGATCCTTGTCACCACTATCTCCTGTAATCTGTTTAATACTGTTTATGTCCATCCAAATTGAACATGTGGCATGGAATGACTAATGTCAGTCTCATAATTTAGTCATAACGCCCTGTACCCTATAGGGGCCATCTATGGATGCTCAGTTCATGAGTGCACTGCATGAATAGTGATCCATTCACCCTTCACCTCTAAAAGCCCTGGTGGCAAGCTGCATTCAGATGCGACTGCTTTATCAGGCACAACCATCTTCAAGATAAAACAATAAAGATCTGATGTGGACAGGCTTTCCAGTGTGTGTGTGTGTGTGTGTGTGTGTGTGTGTGTGTGTGCAGAGCGGATCCCCGTGCAAGGATGATCTCACTGACCCACGTGCTGAAGGAGAAAGAAAAAGAGAGCGCTCGAGGTGATGACTTCTCCACTCACTTAGAGAACTTTGACTTATGAGGTGCACCACATTTAGCCAAGCTAATGCAAGTGAGGGCTCTGCCATTAACCTCAAGAAGAGAGGCAGGCCTTGGCAGTATGATGCATTCAGATTGGCAGAGGACAATATTTCACCATGACAGGCATTACCAATGAATAATTAAGTGTTTAATATAATGATGTAGAGAGGGAGAGAGAAAGAGAGGGAGAGAGAGAGAGGAGAAAATGATAATTCCACAATTCATTGCCCTTAAAACCTATCTGGCATTATTACCCAGCAGCATTGCATGGGGGAGAAGGCTTTTGTTGAAACAAATAGGTTTTTGATGGCTCCACCAGAGTAGTAATGGTTATTAGGTTTGAGAACTCTTTCATGATGGAAGTGGTATCCTGCCGAGCGGAGATCATGAAATTTTAAGTGGGGAATTTACGGCAGAAAGAGTACGGGACAGTGAGGCTGTCTGGGCCATGCCTCGGGACACATGTGTTTTGGTGAAGCATAATGCAGGGCTAATGTCAGAGCAAATAAATAGTTAACAAGCTGGAGATAGTTGCGCTTCGTGGTCCTCATTTTTTTTTTTTTTTTTCCTGGAAGAACTTGCATTTTGAGAATAAGCGATAAGGCAGTCAAGAAACGTGAATTGAAAACGGACCAAGAAGGAGCTTGTCTGAGAGGTTGTTCAATCATGTCAGAATACCGCACAACAACAAACGATATCAAGAAAAACAAGAGTGCTTGGCACCCTTCAAAATAATTGGCAACGCACTGTTTATGACATATTGCATTGAATGAATATTTTCTAAAAGAATTCTTTTTGGTGGCAAAATTATACTTATCAAGTATCCCAAAGGACTAAAGATCTGAGTAGTCAAAATAACTCAGTCATGTGACCCGGTGTGTAGCCACATCAGTAAAAAAAAAACAAAAAAAACATTTCTATTCCTTTTCAGAATACCAAAAGCCTTCTGTGACAGAGAGCGGAGGGGTTGGTAACAGTAATTCTGCATCTGATTCATCATATAAACAACAATAACGGCTCACAGTTTCACTTTGGGACAGAGGGAGGGTTTTAGAATTCTGTGGCTTACAATTTCATTTGTCTTTGAGGTATTTATAACATGGCAGTACCGGCATGTAAGCAGGGACAATGATGGACGGGAAGAAAGAAAGGAAGGAAAAGTTTGTCAGATGCTATCATGAGATACGCCAAGGACTTCATTTGAAGCAGACTGAGGCTTTAAAAACACCAACAACCAAAATAATGACAGGAAATAAAGTAAGTTGATCCCCTCGCTCTGTAGTTGTGTCTTACATATTAACGAGACTTTGCCAACTATGTCGGCTGAGAAAAAAACGGAGCAAACCATCCTGTGTGACAAGCATTAATTGACTGGTCAAATCATTGCTGTAGTAAATCTAACGCATGCCCGGGCTTAATGTAATATTTTTCTTTAGCTCTAATAACGAAACACATTAATCAGGGCCAAACTTCTCAATCAATACTGTCCTCCAAAAGTGAGCCAAGGACAACATTCACACATTTGCATGATTCTCAGTCCACCCACGCCTTCCAAACACAGTCTTATATGTCCAAATGCCCAACAGAGAGCTAATTTCACTCCTCACACTGGTGACCTATGGCATCATATATATGTAGTGCTTGTTGCCTGTATGACAGATTCCCATGCATATTCATACCTGCATATGGCCTGCCAGAATGAAGCCTGTCTAGTGCAGACTGCAGACCACATGAGGCGGTTCATTACTGGGTGTTTTCAATCGGGGTCCAGTCGAACCCTGAGGATTTGCCTCTGTGTGTTCAAGAAAACAGGGTTGATAGCAGCAGGACATTCTTTCAGTCCTGTGTGTATGCGGGCAGGTGGGTCCGTGTGTGTTTTGTCAGGTATGCTTGAGTGTCTGTTGATGTGTGGTAACAGTGGCCGTAGAAAGTGTATGCATGTAACCGTCGTGGTGGGGGATATGTGCCTGTTTGTGCACGTGCTTGTGTGTGGGAGTGTGTTTGTGAGCACTGTGGCACACACTCACAGGCTTCTCTTGTTTGTGAGGTGAGAAGAGAGAAAAGTGGAGTCCCTCAGCATGCCTCCACCTCCTCTTGCTCCATCTGCCCGTTTCACTCAGTTCTCCATAAATTAAAAACGCTCTACATCTGCTTTGGGGTACATTGTTAGTTGTGTGCATTCGGTGGTTCCTCTGTTTATGAAAAATTAAACACTTTTCTGCATTCAATTATTCCCCCACTCCCGAAAGCGCCTCTGCAGCAAACATGACAGAGGCCAACGCTTTACCCCAATATGCTGGGATGAATACCACAGCTACCTACAGTACAGGAGTGAAGAACATCTCAAGTAACGTGGAAAAAAAATACGCAATTAACATCTGCTCTTGGTAATGTTAAGCACATGTGTTAAGCCTGGAAATGCCGTTCAGCATGAACACGATGATCTGCTTTCCAGTAGTAATCAATCATAGAAAAATGGAAAAAACAAAAACACTGGGTCGCATTAATAACAAAATCAAGAGACTTACATGTGGTGTGCTGGTATATGTCAATGACTCGTCACATCGTATACCTGTCAAAAAGCAAGAGGCAAAAAAGACAAATAACGTCCTGACTTACTCCACACAGAGTAAAATTGACTGCAAAAAAAAAAAAAAATCTAAAATATCTATCTCACTCCAACAATTCCGTCCCAAATTCTTCTCCTCATCTTAATAGATTCACTGAGGAAACAGGACCAGCCTGATGAAAAATGCTTTTCGCCTATTTATTGTACGTTGATGTGTTTGCAGACGAATAGATATTTTGAGAGAGAGTGTAGCTAATTGGGACAAAAGGGACCGCGGGATGCCCCTCAGAGCAGCCAGCCTTGAGTGAAATAATGACTGTAATCAGAGGTTGTGGTCACAACGTTGCCCTATACAGAACACCCAAGCCACTGGGGAGGACCTGTGTTTGTCTTTGACATGAACATGCGGGGCTCCAGGGCAGTCATATTTGGCCATGGTTTGGTAACTGTGAACCTCGTAGCAGAACAGGTGTTGCGGGCCGACGAGGCCATCAATCTCTCACTGGCCTGTCTCTGTAGGATTCAGGGTTAATTATCGTCAAATAAGCCATTAAGGAGAAAGATGGAGACATTGAGGATGAGGGGATGCTAACCTTGGCAAGAGGGGGACAGCTGGGTGGTCGAGTTGTGTTGAGTTGCTTTTGATTGTGTTGCTAGGAAACCGATTCCAACTCAAGTTTTGTTCTAATGTTGTTTTTTTTCCATAAAGACTCATTTAGAAATGGTGTCAAAACAAACAAACAGACAAAAGCTATAATAATTAAATATTAATATTTCAAATGCATAGGTGCAGTATTCCACTATTCTGAAGTTATGAATACATGCTCAGGTAACAAGTAATGGCCATAAGCACCAAAGGTTAGACACTATGTTAGAATTATATAGATTCATACCTATATAAAACACCATCATAAAGAACACCTTTTTATTGCTGTGAACCTTTAGTCTTAACAGTATTCATCTCATTGTGAATTACTTCATAATGCATAAATGGAAAATGCCATTAGGGTTTCTTTTCATGCTCTTAACATATTAACTGGCATTACAGCGAATGTCGGATCACACAGTAAATTGTATCCGGTGAAGTCAGCGACACCTGACCTATTGAAAATTTTACAGTGTCCTTATACCTTCATTTATCTACTCAATGTGCCCATGAATATTTAAGCCTGACAATTAAACCCCAGCTGACCCGCAGGATGGAGCAGGACCAACGCTGTCAAAGTGAGGCGGCGTAAACTCGCCCACACACTCGCCAAAACCCTAAAATGCAAACGCCCACGCACACCGCCACCGCTACCGCCGCGTATATAGACAAACTCACATACGAGCTCTGTCACAATGTCAGGCGCGGTCACCATGACAAGGCCTGGCTTTGACAGGCTCATCACATATGTGTCATGTTTATGGGGGCATCAACAGACATGGTTTGTGTTTTGTGTATGTAAATATAAGAGCAGGGTCAAAGTTAATGCATGTCAGTATCCCGCTTCACCTTGGTTGGATAATACAGAGCAGAATGTGGATGGGTATGGTGACACTAAGATCAAATACCATAATAGAATGCTGCACACACCCACGATGCAGTGTAGGCTACAGATAAATTGGTTTACAGCAATAACTGACATTTATGAGTGTACTCTAGAATGCATTACCCGACAAAATTATGTCTGTAAATATAGAACAGGTATACATGTAGGTGTAAATGTAAGAAAGCAACGTAAATAAATATTGGAATTACAACAGATGTAGCGTTGGCAAAATATTGAAAATTCAAGATGCTGCACAGTGCACAGAATTCCACCTCCACCTCTCTGGTGTCAAAAGCTCCGGCTATATTTGATGTGAACCCACAGTCAAGCGTGCCGTAGTGCCTGACAGATATACAACCTAAATGTAATAACCATCACATTATTCTAGATTGGCCAGCCTGATTTAAGACATCTCTTTGCTATAACCTTATTTTCATCTCCAACCTTGCATTAGCGCGTTTGTCCCCTGAATATGAATTACAAAAATGATCATAGTTTTTAATGAAGTAAATAATGCAGCAATTCTATTGAAATTAGACGCAGATGTGGGTACCCTTTCTCCCATATCAAGTATGAGCCACAGCGAACTTGTCTATAGGTCAGATTACTATTTCATATGGTATAAAATATGAATGAACAAAAGCTTTTTCTACAGCCTAATCACTTTCTTAGATTTTATCCCAGTGGTTGTGAGGATGGAGGTGGAATGACTTCCCATTCTAATCATATTGTCATACCCCGAGGTTAAACTTACTCATTTTACATAGCAGAAGAAAAAGGCAGTGAAATAAAGCCGTGATTTAGCTGTTCAATATACAGTATGTAAAATTAGTCTATTTAGTCGTATTTCAACAGGACATTATGTTGCGTATAAACCTGTCTAACACATAATCACTCACCACCAGTCATTTCCAAACCTTATTGAAACTTCTCCTAAACTCTAAATAAGAATCGTGGAAAAACTTCCATGCTTTGACTTAACTACCAACAAGACATGAACTCTATTACCCCAAAGCATCCCAAGCATCCACATTGCAGCTATTTAGCACCAAAACATTTTCTCTAGATTGTCTCACACATCAGCATTCCTATTCTTGACTCTTTTCAGGGCCAAATTCAAGTTTCCATTTATGAAAAATGTCTGGTTAGGGATCTATCATCATAGCAATCACCTTCTCTGTTGCATAATTTCTTCTCAAAAACACATCTCTCGTACAACGTCCCAGGGCCAGTATTTCTAGAAATACTATTATTTTGCACAATCGTCGATCTCCACAGGCAATCTGCATCTAGTAGTGGGTTGTGTTTGCTGTGGGAATAGAAATCAGACACCTGTCGGTGCTGTGGGAGCTTTTTCTTACACTACAGCAGCTACTAAGCAGTCAAGCATATCAAAGCAGCAGAGTGAAAATCTCTCCTTGTGGAGTAAGAGAAAGTTAGGCAGTAAAATCAGGTAGGCATTATGATTCCCAGGCAGTGAGAACTAATATAACACTCGCTCTCATCACCTCTATCATCGCTGACATCTGGGACAGCAATCATACCTTAAATGGAATCACGAAAATGATGACAGCTTTTTGGATTTATCATTTTCTCTAAATACCTCTATATTACCCTGTCAGTTTTCTATCAGGCACTGAGGATCACATCTGTGGAATAGTAATGGAAAGAGGAATATGCATCAGTCAGTGGGTATGTAAACAGACTTAGCATCTATTTGAAGTCCCCAGTTACCTTGAAAACACACACAAGCACACACACACCCACAAAATGCTAAATATCCATCTCGGCAAGTCTTTTTGCCTATTATTGGGTCCTAAAAGTAATTTTTGTCATTTTTTGTTGTTATTTTCATGTAATTTTCCTGAGGATTTGGAGGGGAGACTACAAGCCCTGGGTTTTTCCTCTCTCCAGCCCTACTCAATGTTTAATTGTTGTTGTGCTTGTTTGTTGCATATTTTCGTTCATATGAATAAAAGGGGGAAAAAACTACTCAGCACATTAACACGACCACAATAATCAGATTTACTTCTCTAATGCAATTAAAGAGGGAAAATGTCCTAAACATAGAGGGGAGAAGTGGGTGGGTCAGGAAATGCACAGTAAACACTGTAAAACATTGAAATAAATCATCAGTGTGTTACTCTTAGCAAGCCAACACTGAATTACGCTTATTTTGAAAATTTCCACTCATTCAGTTTATCGATCCCTTCCCTCTTCTACCAATTTGTCTCTCTTTTAAAGTCTGTTAAAAGCAGCAATGTGAAAGTGTGGTTTGAGTCGCTAGCACTTTGGGCCGTTTCCCTTGACTATATTTGCCCCAGGAGGATCGTTTCTAATGCGCGAGCCCTGAGGGAAATAAGTGCTGTTGTGAATGCCACATATACAGTGTTCATTCTTTAACTTGCAGCTTTCACCGTCACATCAGGCGCCTTTAAAAAGCACATGGAGAGAATGATGTCAAAAGGTCGTAGAATGGAAAATCCCATTGACAACACACATCATGTTAAGACCGGGTGGATACTCCGTGATAGAGCTTTAACAGCACAAACACAGAATCACACAAAGATACAAAACACCAAAATAATAGAGTTGAAACAACTACACAAAAAAGGCAGATGTCTACAATGAATTCTTATTGCTCACTTATGAATAATATGCACTCCTACAAACTTGTACTAGTGTATATTACATGTGCTAACAGAGCTCAATTTATTCTGCAACATTTGCATCGACTATATTACACACTATGTGCTGTATAATATCATTAATTTTTGTTGAGCGTCTTATGCAAATGCAATCCACTCTTATCTCAATGACTTCATTAATCTGCAGTTGCATCCATCCTGGCCTACTTGCTGATCAAGCTGTAGCTCAATACTCTTCATTAACCGGACCTTTTTCCAGGGAATGTTCAATCTTACGATAGTCAGGTCAAGCAGGACCACAGAGCCTGCGATTGTGATTCTAATCATGCAGAGGAGGACAACATACCCCCATACCTGTTTAATTGGCTCATATACTCGTGTTGAGCAGGTACTGATAACATCCCGCATGCACTGTTTTCCATAAGCGCCATGGCTTCTTTACCATCACCCACCCATGCCCGAGAGGAGTGAAGAGGGCAAGTAAATGGATAGTTGCTTGAGATGTCCTCTGAGTAATTTCACCCCGTGGGTTCAAGGCATTTCAGCGGCATCATTGGAGAACGCCTCCTCCCACTTCAGCACACACACACTACTATATAAAAATCATTATTAATATTCACCAGAAATTACTAAGGAGAGCAGGAGAGATACAGATGGATGCCCCTTAAATCTGTCTTCAATTACTCTCTACTAACTTACATCTTCCAGTTGAATTCTGATTAGCTGATCTGGCAATTTAGTTTGCTTGTCTGGAGAGCACTTGTCCCCTCTCCTGAGTACAGCCTGGCTGCATTTAAGTATTGTGAACCTTTGATCAGTGTCCTCTTATTACTTATAAAAGCCAACACCACTAAATTGTGTGTTGCCTCATCCACTTATCCGTAGCACTTTTCCCTCATCTAGAGACAAGATCAGAGACTCGGGCAATGAGCCTCAAAGATCCAGTGATCTATACGAGTAAAAAATAATAATACCTCTTTCTTGTTAATATATGTCTCATCTGTGAACCTGTGGCCCCTCTCCCGTGTCTGTAGCTAGCTACTCCCCTCTTGTGGCCAACCGCGACGGCTGAGACACCTGCTGAGGTCAACACGTACCCACTGACTATAAGTAATGATAAAAAAAAGGGGAAGAAAATTATAATGTACATAACAAAACAACACACCACTGACATTAATCATCTGGCTCTCTGTTTCTTTTTTTTTTTCCATCCCCCTCGTCTTCTTCGTGTCTTTGTAGGAAGTGGAGCACCCGGGGAGCTAAACCTTTCCCATTAACATATAGAGGCTTTATTTAAATCCCATTCACTTTTTCATCCGTTTAGAAGAGTGATGCCAGCAGGTTACAGCGATGACATTGTGTGAAGCCCTGATTGAGCTTCAATTTGATCATTTTATCTGATTGTGAGGTAAACAGTACCATGATGGATAAGATCTCATTACAACAGGAAAGTGAGAGTTTAATTTCCCGTACATGTTCCATCTTTATTAATGTCAGAGGCAGCGGGTCGTCGATTGCATTACAGGCCTTGGTACTCTGACATCCAGCTTTAGGCAAACGAGAGCGGCAAACCATCTTAAGAAACGAATTACATTTGGCACAATCCTCCAGTCAATTTCAATTTGGTTTTACCATTAATTTGATGCTGTATGGACAGTAAGTGTCTTACACCGTACATTATTGTCATTGGTTCAACAAATCTTCCGTCCGATGTCTGAGCCACATATAAAGATTTTGTTGAAACTGCGGCCTTATCTTGTGATCTGTCATGGAGACATGAGGAAGACAGTGACACTCACACCCTGACACCACCAATCCAGCGAGCAAAAGACGAAGAAAAAAAAGCAAACTTCAATAATAAACCTGTCAACAGTACAATCTGAATACCCGGGAGCCAAAACTGTCTCAACTCCCATCCCCTGGTGATAGTCATCCTCACAGATGCTCTCCGGAGAGACAGCATCTCATCTATTAGTCTCACACACAGAGAGAGACACACGCCCCTCATCACATCATCTCTATTTGTCCCATTATTTCCTGAACACGCTCTCTGGTTCTTCCCGAAAGGAATCTTCCAGCGTTGTGAATTGTTGAGGTGTGTGCGTTAGTGGGGCTTCATTACCAGCCTGGCTACTTCCTATGCCTGTCGCTAAGACTCTGAGACGGCCTTGTTTGTTTGTTTCCCCACTGTAATCCTCAGTTGAGGTTTGTCGTGCAGAGTGGAGCCTTAGCTGTGTTACGCACAGACCTCTGGGAGCTGGTGCGCCGTGGCACGAACCGGGAAAAGAGAGAGAGAGGCACAGGAGACTTATACCCCCTGCACCTTGATCATTACCATGCTAAATTTATATTGATTGCTGTAGCTTAAGAGCTAAATGTGAGTTATTCCCCTGACACGGCTTCGGTGTAGGATCTGTGTTGGTGAGCTGCTGGTAATCCAGAGGAACCACAACACATGCGCTGTGTTTGGTGACTGATGTATGCAAACCTGCCCCCCCCCTTGGTACAGAGGGACATCCAGCAGGGGATAGTTGGATAGCTGGTTATTAGAGGTGCTGAAGCCAACATCAAGACGTCTCCAGCTTTTCCTCCCCTTGTTCTGTTGGATAAAGTTGGGTGTTTGTGGCGTCTCTTCTCCTGCAGGCAACGTTCATCACACATATGCATATGTGCTTGCCCTTGACATTATCATCAGCAGATTTGTGCAAGGGGGCCCCGAGGTAAGGTTGAAATACTGCTGAGGCTTCTGAGAAGAGTGGCCTGCTTTAGAGAGAGGGTGTCCGAGGGCTAAATACACACCCTGAGACACAGTGAGAGGAAGGGAAAAGGCTCAGTAACTGAACCCAGCAGAGCAGCCCTCCGGGGACAACAGTAATTAAACAGTGATTAAATTAAGGGGCAATGCGGGCAAAACGCTGGCTGATTGACACTCTGCTGGCTCCTCTCTCTCTCTCTTTCTTCCTTTCTCTCTCTCTCTCTCTGCGGGTTCAGCTCTGTCGTGGAGCATTGCTTTCTATTGACCTCCAATTACTCACCCACTCTGAATTCTTCAAGGTCCAATTTTCTGAAACTATTTTCTTAACTGTGTTAAGAGCATGGATCACTGCACATTCGTCTGTGTGAAGCCTGAGCTGTTGAAGCTCTGGAACACAGAAGTTGAGAAAAGAAAAAAAAAACAATACTTAAATGCAGAGTGTCTCTCTGCTTCCAATACTATCAGTGTTCACTTCAGATAAACTCACAAACCATAATCACTCTAAAGAATGCATTTACCGTCCCCTGCTCCCACCAGTACTATCGGTCTTTACAACAGATAGATTCACTAAAGTACAATCACAAGGAGCTGCCAGTGAATCAGAAACTACAATCGTGTGGAATCTAAAGCAAGTCTCCCTTTTCAGTCTGCAGTTGGGCGGCTTTAGAAGTGCCTTATCAAAAGCTCTCCAAGGGGGGAGGAATACTATAAATTACCTTTGGCGACTGCTTAAAGCCAAAGCAAATAGACAGACAGAAGAGCGGAGCAACAGCAATAAAACCAGCTTTAACAAAACAATCAGAACAAACCAAGACACTGAAATTGCCTTCCTCTGAATCTAAAATTCTCCACACGTTCCTGGATTACCCTGGTTGCCACAGTGCCCCGAGTCGTCATGCCCTTGTATAGATTTTTATAAACCCAGTCTTGTGCTTATGAAATACCTACTGAGGGCCCTTAAACAATCTGTTAAGTCTTATGATAGTAAAGAAGGTCCTCTTAGTGTGTAATACAAATTCAAATAGCTGTATGGAGATGGATTACGGGGCAGACAAAGAACGGGGGCCTACTTTAGAGGATGAGTTCAAGATGACAGGTATTGATTAAGTGCTCAATGAGAGCACGTCTATGAAAGGCCAGCCACCACACAGCTCATGAAAGAATCATATGCCTCGTACACAAGGCGATCAGCAAACATACAGGCGTGCAGTGTAGGCGTGAGCACATTCCAGTTTGTCATATCGCAGGCCAAATAGTTGACAACTTGCCCGGGATGTCCTGGTTTTTCAGTGGTTAAAAGCAATTAAAGAATTACATCAATCTTTCCCCGAGTATTTTGAAAGCCTATTGGTGTGTATATCTGGTTAACTATTGAAGAAAGTGAATAGCAACAACAAGCATCTAAGTGTATTTTTGTGGGTGTAGGATGCTCAGAAAGTCTGATTTTTTTTTTCCCTACGCCAAGATCCATTACTCTTCAGTTAGAGCAGCTGTAGTGTGACACCTTGCATTACCTTATTCCTGACACTGGCATTGAGAAGAACAAGAAAGGATGTTCTTAAATATAACATGTGAATTTAATTTCTTGGTAAGCCAGCAGAACCGTGAGACTTTAACCTTCCAAGCATAAATTGTGCAGTCGATGTGCGGTTGTCAAGGGTGTGTGATGATGTCGTGAGACGACAGCAACAGCACTGCCAGCCTCCTCCACCTCATCATCCTTGACATTTAGCTCAGTATTTTACTCTCGCTCTCCCCTCTTCACAGTAAACAAATGTTTTAACCCTGATTTGTATCGGAGGACACACGGTGACACAAAATTTCTAAGAGAAGAGAAAGAAATGGATGAGAAGGACCAGGAGGGTAGGATGCAACAAATGTGAGTAAAAGGCTGATATGCAGAAGGAGGCAGGTAGGGGTAAAAGAGAGAGGCAGAGGAGAGAAAGGTGAGGAGTGAAGGAAAAATCAGAGATGAGGAGGAAGAAAGAGAGGCTCAGGAGGGAGAGATCAGACCAGACTGCTTCCTAACAGGGGTATCTCAGACTAATCTCTAAGGAAAGCTGTCAGGTCTCTGCAGACAATGTTCTGATGGAAACGAGGCAATAAATGCTTCTTAAAGCCATCATAAATATGCAGCTTCCTGCCTAATAGCCACTGCTAGGACCTGGTTCTGACCTCATTATCCTTCGTCTGTACGGGCAGGTTTGCATGCCAAGTTACAGGCAGGATCACTATAAAGCCATAACATCAGCCTCAGTGGGATATACTCCTCTGCTCTCCTCTCAGACCGGGAAAAAAAATCAAATTGGATTCATTTCCTTTTTGGGGAGACAAAGAAACAAAACACAGAGAGCATGTACAGTGTGCTGTGCTGAATAAAACGTACACTTGAGTTGAGATGTTTGATTAAATTTTGAATTCATAAAAAAAAGTGTTCAGTGAATGGTAAGCCATTCTGGGCTGAAATCCATACATTAAGTATGTATGGTTTCTTTACTCCATTAAGTATGTATACTATAAGTAGTGTAAAAGGTGGATCATATGAATAATCAAACAGTGTGGAAACACGTACAGTTAAATCAAAAATTCCAGACAAGAGCTTTTAATAGCAACAAAGGCCCAGCACCAAAATATTTTCAACATACAATACAATTGAGATCCAAGAACAGCTATGACAAAAGGCACATTTGACTTGATTACCTCCTGACATTTCCCTTTATGGATGAAGGCAGCAGTAGATAAGGCAGTCATTGCACTGACATAGTGTAAATATATAAATATGCTTATTTATCCCGGTCTCCAGATAAAGACATAAGGCCACATAAATGCATGAATGGACAACGTCTCTCAACAGCCTGGCCCCTGCCTGCCTGCCTGTCTGTCTGTATGGGCTGACAGTACAACAGCGTGCCCTTCATTATCACTGGGTAATGCTCATCACAACGGCCATGGCTTTTCTCCATAAAACCTCAAGTCTCACTCACAATGAGAAATAGGCGAGATAAGGTGCAGGAGACCATTTCTCTTGACATTCACGACGGAAAACTCATCAGTCATGCTGTCAAAGGCAGTGGTCTAGGCTAGTTTGGGATTTATGAGAAATAATGATAGGTCGAAAATAGCCGGTGAGGGCTTTGCTTTTACCTTTGGTTTGGTTGTGTTGTGTATTGAGGCACGCTCTGCATAAAACCCAATTTCTTTTCTCGCTGACCCTTGCACTGATTTCTCATCCAATCTCACCATGTTTTGTAGATTTGGCCGCACCATGTTTGCGTTGGCTATGACATTTCTGCCTCACGTGATAAGAAAATACGGTGCCAATAACTTTATTTGATATACAGAGTGCATTCACGCAACCATCAAGAACGGGCGCGGCTCCATTTGATTCATATCACGATGCTTAACTGAGTGCCATGCCCTTTATGTTGTTAATCACACTTTAATTCATCTTCTCTACAAGCGAATTCAGCTCTGACTGAACAACATTAACAGGGAACTGTCCTCTCGTGGACCACTATCTGAAAATGGGACAAAAACAAAACAGTAATAGCATGTGTCAAACACTCACATTTTCTCTTCAAACTAGTGACAGGCAGTGACAGATGCTCCCAGTGCAATTCTCTTTGTAAACATTCTAGGACACGGTATCATTCATGTAAGAGCAGTTATTGTGATGTACCAAAAGACCCATGAACTTTATGTAAATGTTTAATTCCAAAGTCATTTGAAAGTGGATTTCAATATTGTTGCAAGGGCAACATGGCTGAATCATATACTGTAGCTCAACTATAGATTGTAGTCATTGGGTCTTTTAATGGGATCCCTATGGGAGCATACTGCAGGGATGTCCTCAAGCACAAAATTATTAGTCAATTTCAGGATACTCAGATCATCAAGTTTATTAATTACAATTCTTAATATATCTTATCAGTGCGCCAGGAGATATAGCCACAAGCTCCTGATGAAATGCTCGACATACATTTGTATCCAGTATATTAATGAAATACTAAAAAATGCTTGGCTGCTCAGCTTGCCGTTTACTTTGAAGCTCACGAACCTGCAAGAAGAAGGTACACCTGCTAAAAGGGCTCGTGCTTGACCAAAGTGCGACGTTGCTTATAACCAACGTGTTTGGAAAATACTAGACGAGAGTTTGGGCCAATTTTGATTCAAGTATGTGAATGAGGCCTCTTGACGCTCAAGAGTACTTGGATCGACAGTATGTGGAAATTAAGCCATGGGATTCTGTGCTGGGGGGGAGGGTGGATTGACAGTGACATTAGCCCTCAGCACCTCTAATGTATCATAATAAGGCCCTGTAAAATAGATGGACAGGAATAGCATATTAAGTCTTCTTCACAGTGGTGAGCTTTGGTTTAAACTAAAGAACTGCATAAGTGGAGTACATGACGGGAGGTGTTCTACTGGAATAAAATGAAGAGCCTTTGAAGTGTTTTGGTTAATGGGCCTACTCCAACCGAGGGACTGACACGTTACTATCGTTTGAACTAAGCTCCTGCAAAATGTCTTCTGCCCTATACGTGAAAAATTTTCCATTCCTTGCTCCATTCTTCCCCTTTAATTTTGATGGATTTATTACGATCATTACCTCGCTGACATCTGTAATAAACATAGCTGCTGTTCTCTGGGCACTCCGAGCAACTCCCTTTTGTTGTGGGCTTTTGCTGGTTTTCTCGCTACTTTTTTTTTTTCTTTTCCCCTTTTTCCACCAAGCTACATACAGCGACAACACGTTGCTTTGCCACAAAGACTAACCTTAATGTAGACAAAGCCAAGTCGGCAAATCTTTGCAGCAAGCAACATGCATGCACGCACACACTTTCAACCATGGGAGGTACACAGAGGGAGCAAGGCGTTTTTCAATGCATTTAGATGAGACCTTTAACAAAGGTCCCTAATGCAGATATCAATGATCCAAGGGACCGGGCTATCGGAGTGAAATTGGCTGACGGAGAGATGTCACCCCAGTGCATGAAAAATGATGGATCCCATTTGTAAACTCCTCTTCTAGCCTACTACCCCCGCTTCCTCTACCCCCACACATGGACACACGCATCCACACGCTTTCCCCGTTCATCACCTTTTCTGCCACTGGTTATTAAACAAGGAAACGGACCAGTAACTTTGTTGGCGAATAACAAGAGGTGTGGTAAAATTGGCACTTTACTGGACATTTCATCTGACTGTCAGGAAAACCACAGAGGGCTCTGAGATTTCAGCGATGACAGCATAGATTAACATCATGCACTTTGTTTTTCCATTTTCCTTCTATTTTCCATACTATTCTCCAAGGATATCAACAAAACGAAACCAATATCTATGAACGCACAAACAAACAGCTGAAGCTTCCCAAATATTAGATTTTGGTGTTAGATCAGACCAGTTGCTGCATTGTTTCACTGAAACCACAGGATGTGATTTGTGGCTCTGCAACACCCAAATTTATCTAACACAAGAAAGATTAAGGAAGCATTTGCTACACTAGAACATTGCCTTTGGAAAGTGGATTATATTTCACTTTCAACAATGTAGGAATGACATCTGAATGCAAACATAAATGATACAATACATGCAGGACATAATACACTAATTTACAGTGCTTGCAGAATCATGCCGAGCATATTAAGTGCGATAAGCAACATAATGTGCATACAGAGCATTTCTACGGAAACAATAATATATTGCTAATCATTCTAAAAGGAATTACCACGTTTTCAAAAGCGGCGTATTGAGGCAAAAGGTGTAGAGGTTAATAAAGCCAAATAGGCATCTCTGTTGGAAAATGAAAACTTCCCAGTGGAATGTGATGGCCAGCCTAAATGCTGACACTGTGGTTTCCGTGATGGAGTGACTTTGAGAAGGTTTGTGGTCTGCCAGTATTCAAAGCTGTGCCTTGAGGCTAGGGGGTAAATTTGCTAAGTTAATCACATAATGAGGCCAATTAAACATGGGAGCACCCAGGTGAAATGGGAGCTGCCACAAAACCTCCAACAAATGAGACTCTGCGGCTCGGCTGATTCCCTCTCTGGGCAGAGGCTACACAGCCCAGATTTCAACTGATCTAACCTCAACAATGCCCTACTAGGAGAATACTACATGGTACACAGTGCATCTTAATGTACTTACACTGGATTATGCCCCTGTAGTGGTTGGATGGATTGAGGCAGAAATGTGTGCATTAGCATCTATTTTAATACAGACAACATATAGACTGTTTTACACTGTGTGTCACTCAACATATCACAAAAAGAGATCAGACTGCTTTCACCTAAATTACCACAGGCACTTCAACTATTTTCAGACATTACAACTCTACGCTGCAAACAAGCATCCGTACGGTTACGCATGCGGTGGCTCCCCTTGATTATAATAGGTGTGATTCATTGTTGCCAAGATTATCTGTGTTTTTGAGTGCTCTTAGAGGGTCTACAGGTGGATAAATTACTCCAGCAGCAATTATACTTCCCTAAGTGTTTCCTACGAACCTGTAACAATGACTGATTGGGACAGGGAGCTGGCTGAACGAGAGGCACATCAAGGTTGAGGTCAAAGATAGTGAGGGCGACATACTGAACAAGATGAATAGCAGCGAAACAGTGTATTCATGTCCGCTCCTCTTACACATAAGAGCTAACAGCTCAATATGCCCAGAGTGCTGTCCTCATCCAAACTATTCTCCAATTCCGCATAGAGTTCAGTAGGTTGAAGCAGTATGGTTGCTTAGTCACTTTACTTTATGAGACATTTGGTCAAATTTCTTTTTTAAGTGCTCATCTATTGAGAGCTAAGGCCGCTGTGTGTATAGGTGCATTTGAAATGGAGAGAGAACCAGTGGAGTGGAGAATATGCTACTTGAGAGCTGTAGGGGCACCATAAATGGAAAGCGTATCACTGTCACTTATAGTATGCAACGCAATAAGGAACTACTGAGAGCAGTACATTAAAGGAAGAATACAAAGAAAAATGTATGGACAATAATGAAAGCATATTTCATCACCATCAAGGGTTTATAAAAGGCCCACCACTCTACCCACCATGATCCACTAATCTGGATATAGCGGATTTATGCAGAGTAAGACGGACAAGGGAAATTAAGTCAGACACATTTTACCAGATCATGTTGCGATGATTTGTTAATAAAATGCAAAGCGACAGGCTAGATGTGAGACAGAGACTAAAGCATGGCCACGATTTAGACTTAATCCGTCATTATCCTGCCTTTGAAGTGACCTCGCCGTGCACATTCCCACTGTGACCCAGAAGCACACTCACAGCTTCTTCATTAGCCAGGATGAAATAGAGCCAGAGCGCCCGCCTTTGATGTCCTGTCCTGTCCACGCAGACCCACAGACACGTACATTCACACAGTACACCGACATACACACAGTTACACGTGGTAGATATCCTTATCGCAGACTACACAGAGGCATGGAAAAACATTATGGTTTTTAATCAATTATAGGCCTCACCTTTGGGGCAGCACATTCATTACATATGATAGGAACAGCTATGGGACAATATTCACATTGCGTGCTGCGATTGAAATGAAGGCAATTGTATGGTTAGAGGGGAGAAGAAAGACTGTAATTTCCCACAGTGGAACATCCCGGACAGAATTTACATATCTGCACACAAAAGGGCTATACTACATATGATTTCACTGATATAATTTATGTATACCCAGTGATTTATCATGCTTAGACGATATTGTGTAGAATTCAAGCACAGATCTCCTAAAGAGGTCCACATATGGTGCAAATAAATGATAGCTGTTACAAAATTTTATCATGCATGAAACTGAATGAATCAATCAAAAAAGGGCACTGGCTGCCATCATGCAATCAGAGCTGCATTAGTTATTTGGTGAGGGTAATATGAATAGGATTAAAATGATACCAACTCATGGTGACTTTTGAACTATATTGGATCTAATAGTTCAAAATGACTGTTTCCTTTAATTGTACAATGATCAGAACATTTGTAGCAGTTCTTTTCATAAAATGGAAATGCGTATGATCATTTCATTTTGGAGACCAGGACAACATACCAGCTACCATTTGAATTGTGCTATCACCACTGCTCCTGTTGGTCAGATTTCATGGTCAGGTCCCTAAGTTTCAAACACTTAAAAGTTGTATTTGTCCTCTGAGTTGCTACTGCTGCTTAATGTTGGTGTTTCAATAAAGTTAAGATATAGAGTATGCTGGAGTTTACTCCCTTATTAAAAGGTGAGAGCACCCATGTGGTTAGCAACACAACACACATGCTTGCCACACTGTGAGGCAGACTTCTTTTCCCCAGGCTATGGCCCATCAGACCGGGTGTTAAAGTGTGAGCTGGGTACACACAGTAACAACACGACCATCTGCCCTGGGAACACACACATCCATCTTACTAAGGACAGCAATAGATAAAGGAAAAACAAGGAAAAGAAACAGAGGGCGAAACAGAAGGCCAGAAATGGGGAATCAGATACAGAAGAAAAAATAGCGAGGGAAAGAGCTGTTTGTATGTCTGTGCGTGTGTGCGTAGTATTGGTGGTGATGATGGCTCGTACAAGAGTAAATGAGTGAAGACAGAGTGACAGGAGGGGGAAGACGGAGGCTGCTGTAACAGTAATCTAGACTGGTGGCACCATCTGCAGATAGTGAAGGCTGAACAAACCGGCCAAGTCGGTAGGATGGTAACTTATACTGCTGTGATCACGCACAGACTCACAAAATCGCAGACACAAACATCCATAAAATAGTGGCAGAGCAAAAATAAATGAAAAAAAAAAAACTACTGTCCATACATGAGCCAACTTTACTTTGTGCTGTTTTGGCCAACTATTATAGATAAAGACATGACATTACTACTGTGCAGGGCCACACTAGGTACAGAAAAATAATACCTCTACCAAGGTTTCATCTAAAAACATGTTGTGATGGTGTTGTAAAAATAAAATAAATACATAAATATTTACTTTGTTTATGTATTGAACTACTAAATGTGCATTTCTGCATTTCTAACTCTGTATATATTATTTATTTATGATCTGTTAATCATTCAGAAAACTTTATTCTCTGGAAATATGTATGAATTTCGCATTAAAATACAATGCTGTATTTTTACTGGCGCTATTATTCAAAATCTTTTCAGGGTCCCTAACATGTTCGGACGGATTTAGATTAACAGCCACTGATTTAAATGTTATCACTTCATTCACAATTCCTTATATATGGGCTAAATATAATGCCATTCTGTCATTTTAACAAGTATGACATCATGAAGGTCAGTTGCCAGGACAGCAGTAAGTCTGGACTCCCACTGTCATCACTGCTCCATAACCATCTGTATATGACTCCAAAGTCTGCAGTCAGCAATCTGGGTGCAGTGATATCATCGAGCATTCTCCATTTGTTTTTATTTTTAGACCAATCCATTTCCTCATCACTGTATAATCAGTATCCTTGCTTTTCCTCTCCCTCTCTCGTTCCCTCTGACTCCACATTACCTTATCACACTGGGAGCTTTTAGATGTGCTTCATGCCATTAGCTTCAGACCGTGAGCAGCTACCAGTCTGGAACAGAGAGAGAGAGACAGAGAGGAAAGTGGCCTCCTGGTGGCTATGGATGATGTCAGTGGCAAAAAGGTTTACACCACCTGCTCTCTTATGTGCTACGTGGCACAATACATGTCTCATGGCACGAGTAGCCTCACATTTTTACTTACAGGCATACAGTACTCAGGTTCAACTTCAACAGAGAGATTTTGACAGAACCTGAAAATGCTATCTACTCATCTAATAGCGGCTACATGCCCTTGAGTAAGGCACTGATCCTGAAAAGAAGTGGTTTTATAAGATTGAGGCATTAGTGGGTAGCTCCAAGTAAATGTGTGTATGCCGTGATGTAATGTGCACAGCCTGCACTGCACCGCATTTTCCAAAACTTTCTTGGCTGGTTCATGTGATTAAGGGTTCACAGAGAAAATGTATACTATGTAATATACAATACTATACAACGTGCTGTGCAATAACACAACAAAACAACTAAATGGCAATTGTCCACTGCTAGTGAATCTACCCAAGTCCCATGGAGTTGTATCAAACCAGCCTTTATGTGCACCGTCCGCATCCTCTGAGAGTATTTTTTTACATTGAAGGAACTTCCTGGGAGAGAGCAAGTTCACATCAGTGATGCATAAATGAAAACTTTTAGAATTTAATCAAACAATTATTACACTTTCGCTTATACAACTTCTGGATTAATAGCGTTAAAATACTGTATGTAAGTAAGCGCTGTTCAAAAAAAAAGATGTTCAACTCTGAAGTGCAGCAGCAACACACAAAACAGCACACTGTACTGTGGTACGGCTGAGTACGATTCAGGCAGGTAGTTGTAATAGGCCATTAGTATGCATCTTATATATAAACATCATTAAATACCTCTGACTTAAACAGCTATATAACCTGAGTCATTCTAGCCTCCATCTAGAGCAGAAAAGCTGAATTAACAATAAGGCGAGTACAATTGAACAGCTGCTCAGTGAAGCATTTGAGCCGGTCCGAGTGCCCACTGTCTGAGACGACCGACTCGCTATTGACAGACAGCCGTGCTCCTGCCCTCCACAGGAGACTTATCCACAGACAAACAACTGCTGGACACACCGAGCTGATCTTCACATCAATACGAATCAATTATTCACTTATTTGTGCAGGCTTGTGAAAAGCAGCCTGGCCACATTCCGTAAGTGCAGAGACGTAAGACTTGACATGCATTTTGTACGAGGGAAGAAGAGAGAGCCATGCTATTACCCCGTGTTTGATCCTGTAGATGGCGTGAGGTAACTTTCACACTGTCACAGCATGACATAGAATTGCGATTAAGTGGGTCAATGATTCTTATTGTCAGCATTACAGCCATTAGCTTTTATGGAAGCGTACATCATGTGTGCCAGCTTCATATTTGAAGTAACACGTAGAGAAGAGGCCTGTTTTATTAATTTTCATATTTTTCAATTTCCTTCAACACAAAACTGAGGTCAAGCCAACTTTTCTGCAAACTAGGTGTACTTGAATTGAATACATAACTAGCCCGGAATGTTTTTGTGTGGGTGTTTCAAATATAGTACATACTGGAGAGGAAGAAATGGCAGCAACAGCAGTAGTTACACAAGCATGCTGCAAAGCTTTGGCAGTACTTAAGGGAAATCTAGTTTATTATTCCTTGTTTTGTCAGCCTCTCTAGACTTTTTTTTCATGTAGTTCATTTGAAGTATACAATTAAATAGTACTTCATGTGGTTTGCTTTAGTACATACCATCTCACACACACACACACACAGTCTCGATGTTTCCCTCATGTTACGCAGAAATATTAAAGCTGTGCCCTGAGGTCAATGGCAACAGCCCTCCGTCTACCCATCACTGTGCCCTTGTGTTCTGCAAAGCCACCGCAATGAGAGCAAATGACTCGGTTTTTTATCCACTCCAATATCATTAAGTTATTAGTTGATTTCAGTGGATTTAATCAGCATAGTAATTCCTCTCCATGGGAAGATAAGTCTCTCTCAAGAGCAGTTATACTGTCCACTATGCCTGCTGATTAGACACAAGCCCCCAAAATAATTCATCAGGAAACTACAAAAAATAATTTATCAAAAGTGCTTCTCACAAAACCCGCGCAGGACCTTTGCTTCTTAATAATTAAACTCCGCAATTAGGCATCTTACCATGCGCTCAGTGTGAGGCTCCATGTAATATTCATAACCATACATAATTATACAATATATTCACTGAAATAAGAGGCCATATATTCACGGTGGGGCTGTCAAGAGGCAAGACATTTTTATTTGGTTTATAACACTGTTTCATCTTATACATGAGCAGCTGGCTTCTAGAGACACACAGAACGAGGACGTCTGGTTCTATGGCTGTGGCAGTTAGAGGAGAGACAGAGAGAGGGAAGAGAGAGAGAGAGAGAGAGAGAGAGAGAGAGAGAGAGATAGACTGAGTGGTGGTGCTCTCACCACAGGAGCCACTAATATCAAAGTGCATCAGCCGGACACAACAAAGACATACCTTAGTGGTATCACACACAACCACAGAGTCAGTCAACACAAGATTCGCAGAAAAGAAGAGGCATTAAATTCAAATGGAGTTGAGATGGGGCACTGTCTCGGGATGCATTGTATGATAAATTATACATAATGCTCATCCCAGCATGGTAAAGAACTACAGAAAAAAAATAGTCCCTAAGCCCTTGATGGTGCCTGAAGCAAATAAGCAACAGCGGTCTACAGTGGACACACTGCGGACAAGGTTGGCTTTCATCTTGTGATGCAGTTCAAAGCTACAGGCTACGAGCAGAACAAACTGGCAATCAAAGCTAATGTGTAACTGGGCAGTGGTGCACTTCACAGAGGCTGTCGTCTCGAGTGCGGCGGAGATCACACGCAGACGCCTCTCACACATCACAATGGTTGATTTTCAACACACGGTCTTTGGAACTTATTAGTTTTCGCCATGTAAATGGAACAGAAAGAAACTTGCTGCTGTTGGGAGCTGACGCCTTTTGAATGTCTTTCATGACATGTACAGTGTATGATGAATGAGAAGAAAGGCGTGCATTTTCCGCAAACTTCACTGTAGTTAACAATGGCTCCCCTTCTCCTTGAACTAACCCATCCCCAAAGATTCCATTTTTGCTTTGTCTGAATAAGAACTCTACAAAGATGGCTAAATGAAAGAGAAAAATACATATGAGTGTGTCATAAAATACCTCTAATGCCTCATAACACGTAGTGTAATGGCCTACCACGCACAGAACACGCATGGAAATATTATGAACACATTCAGACACAATTTTAGAATTATTTAACATCCACACCAAGCATTTGCTAATGCTCACAAGTTCACGAGCTCACAATATAATGGGCCCTGCTGTATCTCCATATGGTTGATGAACCCTGCTGTGCTGTGCTGTGCTGTAATACATACAGCTCTGTGACACCATTATGTTTTATGTAGTTCAGATTACAATTTGAATCAATGAGATATTCATTCATATTAATGATATAGAACATACCTTTTGAATGCGTACGATGGAGATCAAAGCTAGGAATGCTTCTTTCTTCCTGGGGGGGAAAGAAGAGAATAAATAGGTTAATTATATATAAACATTCAAAAGCCAAACCTGTCATCTAAACACTTCAAGACGCTTAGTAATGAACAAAAACAGTGTTTTTCCCTGTCATGTGCTGTACTGAAAAACAATGACCTTTCAGTATATGACACAATTTCCCCGTCGTATAATACAGATGTGATTAACATAAATAAGAGTTAGAGTCAAATAGGCGTAAAGGTCGTCACTCAGGACTAGTCTCAGGTCTGCAAGGTGATTTACAACAACTTAATTTGACTGTGTGGAGTAATTTATCTGTGACATAGCAAGCCATGCAACTCTCTGCATGTAGTACGCACATAGAGGCGACAATATGCCATGACTGCACACATCTCATATCTACCCAATCAGTCAAGATGCTTTACAACTTCTGTCAGAGGCCCTAACAGTCCTCATAAATTACAAGGCCATTGTTCACGATGCCAATAACTTTTGAAGGAGAATCTCAGCCAAACTGAACTGAGCGGTATCTCTTGCTTTTATACAGTGGAAGTCAAGATAAAATACACAGAGTAAAGTCTATGGAGGAGGCAGGGCAAGCGGTTTGATTGTAAATTTGCATTTTTGACAAAGGCCTCCTTTTGAAAAATTTCAAGGATAAAATCTGGCACTGACACTGACAATTTGATGCAAAGCAGGTGGCAGTTTTCATTCTGTTACTTTGAGATCACTTGCATTTCCTACATTTTCGCATCCCACGTCCCTGTGCTACAGCTTTCCAGTTAGGCGTTGTGTGTGTGGCATCTGCAGATCTACAGTGACAGCGAGGGAATATGAGACATGATGCAGAGCCATTCATAAACAGCAACAACAATATAATGTGATATGGACAGAAAAATGAGTATGTTGGTCTCCAGAATGCAAGTAATAAGACCCTGTGATTGATTTCAAATGTCCCCTGCTGTGCCTATTGCTATTCTGTCGGGAAATCACAACCACAACTACAGTTTATAAGGACATATTTCTGATCACCAAATTTGACAAGACCTCTAGTATGGGCAATGTGAGCATAATTGCGAGAGAATACATGCATATGGAGAACGGTGTGCACGCTTAATGTCAAGAATGAGAAACGGGGCAGATGTTAACTGTGGTCTGTAAGAGCGCTCTGTGTTTGTGTGCTTTTATGATGAAATGTGATTACGTGAATGACATGTGTTTTTAGGTAGGGAGCCTGCTGTGAGCACAGGATGCAGTGATTTTCCTGGTGTCACACTGACATAGCTCACCTCCATTTTGAGGGCAGACAGTGATAACCACCTGCAGGGATTCACATCCCTTTCCATTTAGTCACCTCTGGAATTTCCACAAAAGAAAACACCAAGAAACCTTAATGGGCCTTGTTGCCAGTGCCAATGTTTTATAGTCAAATTGCCTGAACAAGGTTCAAGGCACGTTCCCCCAAAAAAGAATGTCACATTTACATTGCTATTGCGTGGATTTGAAAACGGTATTCTTGTTTTTCTTACTGAAATGCCTTGGTTTTGTCATTTAGTATTTTTGGAAGTGCTCTTCTCATGATCTGCCACATAAAACAAAGAACATGCAACTCTAGTTAGAATAAGTAATAGGGAAAAAAAAGAATTTTCATATAACAAGGTAGGTGCTGCCTTTCACTCTTTGTCAAACTGGGGCCAAATTACAACATGGGGAATATAAAGAGCGGTGAATATTCCCAGACTCTTCTCAGCATGGCACACCTACATTTGCAGGTGCTTTAATACTAGAATAAGTCATCTGAGATTGGGGAGGAAAAAAAAGCACTCAACCAGATGGTCTCCATAAAGCATGGCGTAAAGCTCTCCCAGATGTTGAGAGGAGGTTGTGGATCTGGTGACATGCAATGTGAGGGTGGGAACTGGTAATGCGGAGTGTATTAGTGGTCTCTTTATGGGTGCATTAGGTGCCGTGGAGGAGAACGTGGGGGCCGCTATTGCTGCTGCCAGTGAGCTACTGCCAGGGTTCATGCTTTGATGAACCTACCCTTGAAAAGCCGGGACATCCGTGATCGTATTCCGCAGAGCTAGGAAGATACCTCCCCTTCTTAGGCCTCCTGGAAAACATAAATCATTTTCTCATATCATCATCTAGTCATATTCAATGCATATGCAGCGCTAATCAGTAAATCTGTCAGGTTTATCCCCTTTTAGTGATATATCAGATTCGTAATACTCTACCACTATGCAGTAAATCTTTGACAAAGGCTGTGTTTCTTGAAATTCAAAGACAGAGCTGCAGAGAGCTGAGAACTTCTCAACAACTTAAAAAACAGACATGGAGAATAGATCAGCTCAGTTTGGAGCTTCAGAGCTAAGTGTCATCTTTTTTTTCGTACTACTAAACAGTGTCCCATACGGGGGAGCTGGAATAAATTTCCCCTGTTCATTGTCCCCGCTGAGAACTAGCAGAACATCTCAGTCTGATTAATGGCTGTACACTGTCTAATGAACAGTAATTGAATGGTATAATGCAGTAGGTCCTTAAAAGCCCACAGGAATGATCTTCTCCTGCTTTGCTCTCTGGAAAAGCAAGGCGGTGACATTGTCTAGAGTTGATTATAGTTGACCTTGCATGGAGAGAATAAGGCCTTTGAAATGGCTAATCTAAGCTTGGGGGAATTGAAGCCTGGAAAACAGCTGAAAGACAAATGAAATGGACTTCTATTGGAAAAAGAAAGGAATGGATCAATGAGGGGGTCAATAATTATTCGATTTTTTATCACAAAATTCTTAAGAAGAGGAAGACAATTGATCAAACATCCCTAGTCTTATTGGCATTTCTAACAATATTAATTAAGAAAAAATGCTTAGCTGACCGGTTGATAAATCAGCCAATATTGTTAAATCAAAACAAATGATAGTTGTAAACACAAGACTACATGAGCAAGTACAAACCTACCCTTGTCTACATTTCCTCCAAGTGTATGACATTCACCGCATAGACTTAGTCCCCCCTCCTGAAATCAATCAGCTCCTTAACAGAGTGCACTCCCATAGAAAACCCAACCTTCTGAAAGCCCAACAAAAGTCAGTCAACTGATTATAAGAAAAGCTTTGATAAATGTGCATCAGTCTGCGATCCTTCGCTCTCTTCCACTGAGACAGCCTGCCTTCACTCCCAGCGGACGTCTCCACTTGGCAAAGATGCTGAATCTCGTTATTCTTTATTTGGCCTGGACCACACAGGTCAATATCACACACACTACCTCACCGGTACACTGTCTGTAAATGTATTCACTATTTAAATTCAATGCAATAAATCATTTAAAGCTTCGGCTGAAAATGCAATCATGTAATTGAATTTGGTCATCAATATCCACTACATACATGCATATACACAGACCGCAAGGAGTATTTCACAAGCACGCATGAGGACCAAAGTAGGAGGAAATGTGTCCGAAGTCAGTTCAGAGTATGAGTCATACCACTGCAGTTATCTCACGTTATTATTCACAGCTCTCTAAATGATGAGGTTGGCAACAATGAGACAGCAACAGTCTGTTTGGGCTCAAAGAAAAGAAGGAGCACATGCATGAATGATGGTGAGACTTTAAGTTCAGCAAGTGATATCATTGAGTACGATTTTTAATCCTGGTCTGCCAACACACTGTACTCTTAAATAAAACATTGATGAGTAAAACGCAGAAAAGATGCAAAGCTCATCATTGTCTTTTTACTCTGCTGCCTGGTCTTCTGATTGCTGAAGAAAAAGATGCTTTGGTTTATGAAGTCTGACCATGACTTTCGCGATTGCTCACTTTTCTTATGGATGAATTCAGTGGTGACAGGATTTAGAGCGCCGCAGTCTATCTGCTTCATTCTACTTTCAGACTAACGATTGATATAGATTCTACAGGATAGAACAAAGACAGTACAGACAGTATATCTTCCCTTAAATGTATGTTAGTCGGTCAGCTGTCAGCCTGTCTAAACTGACAAATCAAAAACAGTTTAGATAGTTGGCTACCGCCAAAAACTGCTGAGTCTGTGCTAGGGATCATTATTATTATTATTATTATTATTATTTCCCATTATCTAATGGCCATTCCTGGGAATCCATAGGCAATCTGAATCAGCAATATTCATGTATGACTAAAAGCGATAAGTAATGAATTAAGGTATTGATGAGGTCTTTAGCCAGGGTCATAACTGGCCTCCAGAAGTCAATAATTATCCCGAAAAGAATATCTTTATTGCAAAAGTGCATACGGCAGCAAAATCATCACCACACCAAAACATTCCCCTATGGTGTAATTGCCACTGCTTGAAATTATAGTTTTCATTAAAACAAAATGTTCAAGGTTATTGATTGCTTAAATAAGACTCAATATCTTCTCATTTCAAAGCCGAATGAAATTGCTTGGAATAGTAATATCAGCCAACTATTGTGTGCATTCATCACAGTTACACGGCTTCATATTGCTGCCCCTCGAGGATTATTAGAGCAAAATAAGTGTATTTAAATGAGTGTAATTTCTAGGAACCACAGATCCATGCAGTAACATCTGTATACAGCACTCAGCCCTACTTCATCACCATGAACATACATAATAACCAGAGTAAAGGACAGACATCAAATGCTAGCACATACAGATATGGAGCTCTATAACAAAGACGTGTACTTTCTAAGCTTAATGTGACTGTTTTTCAAAGAATACATAAGCGTAGCTACCTGGAGCTCAGACGTCTTTGATCCTTTGTCTCTGGGGCCAGTAATGCGTCCAATGCCCTTTACTGACAATCTGAAGAATGGGTGTACTGGTAAACACACAGAACAGAGACAGAAAAACACCATTCTATGGTTAAGCATGGAAGCAGGTATAGCTGAGCTTCTTGTTGAGAAATTGTGATTATTACAGCAAAATTTTGAGAAGTATAACAAAGAAAAAAGCGATAATAGGTGTACCTGCAAACATGAGCCATTTAAATCATGACGGGAGGCCTTGGTGCAACATCCATGCTCATCATACTCCTCAGTTACGATTTTGGCCTCCACCTGTAAAGATAAAACCAAAATCTAACTTTACAACAATGTACAGTCGTCTACACTGAAATAAAAACATTTCCCCCCTCATACATTCCCATCTAACCCAATAATTTTCACATTAAACAATAAGAGCCTCAAATTTGTTACAATGTTGAATTGTTTATGTTTGATTGTCTCCAATGACCTCATGTTGTAAAACTTTTATTGATTGATAGCTCAGTATAAAGTAGCATTACTATTAAATTTAAGAATGAAGTACTCAGATGGCTTCGGTTTATCTGTGGCGATGTTATAACATTTATTGGCTGGAATAAATTCTTACTTTCTGCATGAGCATCTAAGCCATTAAAAGATCATACGCTTGTATTTTACCTGATTAACTGGCAACTCCACCTTCAACTGGTCATCTTCCTGCACCTCTGCTGCTCCTTCCATCTCACTCCTTCTGTTTTTTGCATTGAACATGCTGCCCTCTGAGAAATGTGATTAATCACAATTACCTCATCTGCTGGCAGTGACCGTCTTGTTCTTTTGCAGTCTCTCATTCTCTTTCTGTCTCTATCTCTCCTTCCCTCATGGCCCTCCTGTCCTCTCACTCTTCCTCTCCTGTCCAACTTCAGAGGAGATCAATGCTACTGTCAACCAATTTATTTATTTAGAGTGGTCCCACAGACAACAGGGGCTACAGAACGCCACAGCTGCCCTGCCACAAGTGGGGATAGACAGCGTGAACTTTCAGCCCAGGGTGAGTTTCTGACAGTGATGGCTTGATCTTGATGCATGTATCAATCACGGTCGATTAATTTGTGATAACAAGCAGTGTCAAAAAACCGTTTGGTCCATTATTTGATCCAACAAAGCACTTACAGAGTCAGAAAATATGTCAACATTTATTTGTTATGTTTTGCAGAAAAATATGTCTTTTCCCACTTCAGTGTACAACATCAAAATATAGTACACAGTAGTAAATATATGGTAGATGATAAAAAGAATGAGCTGCCAAAAGCTCTGCTCCTTTGTTGGGCGATGCTTGCCAAAATCCTCAGTGCTATTGCCTAAACAAATGGTTGTAAGAAGTGATAAAGAGAATGCCTATAGATTTTAACTCTTGGATCTATGGTAACTGTTTTCTGTAAGGATACCCTGCCATTGGGTGATCATCAGTGGTCCAAAATGTGGCAACCGATACAAATAAGTGCACTCTGACCTGGAGCACATAGAAACTGCAAGTAGTGCAATACAGTACGGGAAGATGAGAACACAAACAAGATATTAATCAAATAAAATTGTCAGCAAAATGTGAGCTATCCTGGAAGTTATGTAAGGGACGTGTGGCAGCTTTCCAACTGTGGCAATCATCCTATCTGCTGTGATGTCATGGGTGGCCAATGACAAAGCCTTTCAAGGTGGGTCACTATTTTGCAGTACACAGATGGTAGCGCAAATATCCAGGGAAACAGCAACTGTTAAATAACCAGGAGGATGAGGCAGATACGCACATTGCTGTGCATTAATGTTACGCAGCAAATCACTTTTAAACAGTGTAATTGCTGCAATGTTTAAACCCATAAATCCAATAGAGTATTTTGTCAGTTTTATGATCTTTTGTCTGTGTTTTTGTGATGAATAACTTATTACCATTTTCATTCCCCTATCACGACAAAATTGGAACATTTTGATTTTCCCCACATAGTTAACAAGGCTTTCTGGATGCATACGCAACAAAATGGCCTGGTTGAATTCATCTATGATTTAAGCCCGCTTGACAGTGTTTGAAGTCTTGTTCTATTTAATATTCACAGAAAGGAGTTGTGTTCTTTCAAGGAGCACAAAGCTGTGTAATGTGTTTGGACTTTACAGAACAGGTTGTCAAGCTCCCTCACAACCAAATGGCAGACTTTTCTGTTAGAATTTCGTACACGTTACACAGAGGAAATGTACTATGATGCACACGAGCACCAATGTACGCTCTGCACACGTCCAGTAGCGCAACACTGTACATATGAATCAACCAACAAGTCCAATCCATATAAAAAATGGGAAAAAAAAGTGAGAAAAGGAGGGGGTGGTAAAAATACACACATTATGACACTGTGAGAATGAGATGGGGGAGCGAGAGTGAGAGAGAGAGTTTTCTATAGAACTGCTCTGCTTACCCCCTGCTGAGAAGAGAGCTGGGATTCTGGACACCTGTCTCTGTTGTTTGGTTCTCTCTGGCGTGCTTGTGTGTTTCTTCATCTGGCCCCTGGCTGTGTGCTCAAGGTCTTGTTTCAAGCGTGTGTGAGCAAACTACATGGACAGACAAAAGAGAAGAATAACAGGGACATGGATTAAGGCATATTCCTCAGATTTCTCTATGATTCATCACTGACTTTTGGTGTTGTTATGTAGGGAAAGACAAAACGGGTTGGGGTTACACACCGTGTCATGCTACTGTTGAGCAAAAACTTGTTTCTCTGCTCTTTTCAATGCTTTTTTACATTTGCCATTGACCTCAATTTTTCATGAGCTGATATGCTTTGTAGCTCCCCCATGATCTGACTGTATTGAATTCATCTGGTTCCAATACATCCTGTGCACAACCTATCAATCACCAGGGAGTGTGGCAAACTAATCATTTATTGATGAAAGGGGGCAGCCATGAATTTCTAACTGCATTTGTCTTATTTATCAGGCCAGATCAAACAATGAAAATCCAAACAAGCTTAAAGGGAACAGGAGGGAGTCGTACAGAATAACTTATTCTTCAGCAGTAGACAGGAGAAGGTTATTGATGGAGGGAGTGAGTGAGGGAGAGGGAGCAAGCGGGAGAGAGAAAGAGAGAGAGTTCACACTGATGTTCAGACAGCAGGGTACACATCTGAATTAATATTTCCACAAAAGGCAATTTTCTCTGCACAGGCTCCTCATCCCCTCTGTAGGTAGTGAGGTGAGCTATGTCTCCCTCACAGAGAAGGAGACAGAGAGAGAGAGACAGAGAGAGAGAGACTTAATGTTTCTTTCAGCTACAGTGCTCTTTACAGCTCTTTACTGCAGCTGCCTGGCTGAATCCCTGGGCTGGCTCGGGGGATAGTGTAGTGATCTCAGGCTTCCACCAGAATACACTTCTGGCAATGGTGTTTGCAAGCTCACTAACATGGAGTCTAGGGAATAGCAGTGTTGTTTCTTCACTTGTTTGCTTTCTTTAATGCAAAGGCAAAGTGTGTTGATATTCTTTTGAATTTATACAGCTGATGGTGGGCCAAGGGAGAAAAATATAACAACATATGAAGACTGAAGTTTGCCTGGAAAATTCAGCATGCGGGAGTTGAAACGGAGTTCATATTCTATTGCTGTTGTGTCCACAATCATAAGATCAAAGACAAATGTGCAGGGGCATAGAAGTAGTAAAATGTTAATTTAACTTCATAACCTAAATTCATCTGTGTGAGATGGGTTAAAAATGAAAACCCATCCAAGGTAACAACTTTTTTTCCCTCCATCTTTATAGCCTGTTGATGTAAATGCATCCTAAATAAACACAGATGAATCAGGGCTGTCTCACTCAGGGAGATTGGTGAGGAGGGAGCAGAGCTGGGAGAGCACAGTAAAAGTGGCAGCAAGAGTGGAAACGCAGCAGTGGAAAAGCTGAGGTCATCTAGGCTCTTGTTCTGCATTACATATCTACAGCACCATGTCCTGTGGGGGCAGACAAATGTGTCTATCAGGAGGCCCCAGAGAGAGAGAGCGGGAGAGATAGAGAGAGGGAGAGAGAGAGAGCAAACTAGAAAGAGGGAAACAGAAAGAAAGAAAGAAAGAAAGAAAGAAAGAAAGAAAGAAAGAAGAGAGGGTTAGAGCCAGTGTGAAGGAGGCACTGGGGGAGCAGGCAGCAAGTAATCTTCGGCCCTCTCAAGTGGCAGAAAACAGGAGTCAGCAAGAGGACGCTGTGATCCGATAGCCAGGGGGAAACAGGGGTCCCAACCAATAGACCCAACCCGCTTACAACCACATTGGCTGTGGTGGTATCAGAAAGAGCCACTCCCTAGGCCGGCTCCTCAGTGAGCAGACATGCTGGCAGCAGCACGGGGGTATAGTTTCCCACAGGGCACTGCCACTTCCCAAACCAATGAGATCATCCAGGAAAAGCAGAGCAGAGGGAGCAGCAGCGAGTCAGACTGATGTCAGGGAGTGAAGCTCGTTCAAGGTTTAGTCAGCTTCTTTCGGCTGTTACAACACGATACGTTGTATGGGGCACAACGTGAGGGCGCCATTGTAATGTTCATTATGAATAATATAACATGAAAGTACTTTGCTTTGCTTTGATACACACCATTATTCTCTTTCGTTTCCTCTGTCGTCGCCTCTCCCCTATTAATCTTCTCTGTGTGCTATGTCTACATTAAAACTTTCTACCTCATCATCTCTGTGAACACCTAACTCAGCATCTATGCTTCTGATGGGAACATGGTGTGCTCAAGAGTTTCAATATCACACTCTGCAGAGCCGTCAGTTTCGACTTCAGTGGTTCCTCCATACCAGATGTCCCACACAATGGCACAGAAACGCTCTACCACCGGTGCAGACAGGACAGACATCGTTTCCATTCAGCAAGGTTACATTTTACACAGCCTCGGTGGGCACATTTAAAGGATCTTTTTACAAGCATTTCAGACCAGACCGCTGTTGTTTTGTGAGGTCAAACTGAAATTAATGACAGACGTGACCCTATAAAAGCCTTCGTAATCACTAGGCTAAACAGCTGACAGTTCACACCACAGTGAGCAATTTTCGTCACATGTATCTTCCCCATGAAAGGTCCTTATTAACTGGTCAAATCATGTTTACAAATTCATGAGGGACCAGCGAGGAGGAAAGAGTAGTAAATGCAGCAGCATCACGTCCACTGAATGCCTAATACTCGAATGAGCTGTTTGATGCAGAAGCCAGCAATATCTCTGTCTCTGTCTCCACCTCATGGTGCTGTGTGAAATGGCAAAGGAGGTGCAAGGAATTCAGGTCTTCCCAGCAGCCATTGAGCTTTTTTTGTTAATATCTAAGAAGTACAAGAACATCCATAGAGTTAATGAGACTGAGAAAAAAAATGTAAATCTTATCTACTCCTAATAAATACTAGTCCAATTTCTAACTATAATATTATTCAACATAGTAGAATTAAGGCTTGTAGTACAGTAGGGTTATTTTTCTCCACCTGAAAAAAAAATGTCATCTGCCACAGCATTGTCATCTTTCATGGTTATAACAATCAGATGTCACACACATCTCTCACAGGGGGCCCGTCTCTACCTCAACCTGCTGAGTGGGCATGTTCTCATCTTCACCGTGTGCATTTGGAGTTCATCTCGGGCCCACAGCAGTGCAATCCTCATATGGATTCAAAGCATTTCACTGTCTACTTAATCACAATACAAACTGTCCAGGTTCTGGTTTGAATGAGAGATTTTTTTTTCTCTTCACTCAGTGAAGTCCCCCTGGTGCATATGCTCAGTCTATGAGGCTGACTGCACTTGATCAAGTGGGCCGGTGTGTCTCTGTGGGATTACCCATCAAAGTGAAAAGCAACGGTAACTCAATGCCTCCCACAGACAGTGATTGATGATAGCACTGTTTCATAACGAATTGCACCCCCACAACAAGTCTCACACGTGGGAAATGTTAATTGAAATGCTGTGTGTGCAAAGATGCGCTCTTCAACTGTGACGCTACTAAAGTGTTAGAGCGATGTACTCATACTGTAAACTAGAGGGAAATTAGGGGGAAAAAAAGGCGACAATTGTAGCATATCACAAAAAAGTGCACAGCCAGATGGCAAAGACTACTCTGAAGCAGTATTACTCACCACATCGTTTGAGTGTCGTGTCTTTCTAACAGCAGGCAGAATGTTGTGGCTGCAGGGAGTAAAAGTAAAAACAGAATTCATAAATATATTTTTAAAAGGAACACAGACATCCAGGGTTTAATTAGAATGTTTTACCTGATTATACCCCTGCTGGGGACACATTTGTCGTATGGGAGATCTCTAAACTTATCTGCACCAACAGCGACATAAAACTGGTTGTTTTCCAATTCAGCTGGACCACAGACAGGATGTCCATCAAGCGTATAAAGCCTGGGAACCCAAATGAGCAATAATGTAAATTGAAGTGATATTTTGTGATTGTTTGAGCATTGTTACTTGGACATAAAATCCCTTGCGTTTATGTTCAGGTAATTGAAATGACTTAGTGTTGATTGCCCCAAATTTGATTTGACTGGTTAAAATATAATCTTAGATTTGTTTTTTTAAATCAATGCAAGTTTTGGACTAACAAGTCGTTTGGATGAACTCCTCTGAGGAAACTAAAAATAGACTTTATCTTCATTTGTTCTTGTTTCTAATTAATTACTATGATCTCTTTAAACTACCGGGAAGCCTGCATTGAGCAGATTTTCCTCATCAAAGTTACAAAAGCTGATAGACATCACTAAAAACATTATTTGTGGCCTTTTTCGTAATAGAGAGGTTAGAAGTTACCGATGTTGTCCAGTACCTGTAAACAGCTCCAGTGCGTAGATGGACTCTCTCTGTCACCATGGCTAAAACATTTTCCCAGCTTCTAAGAGTGTGTTTTGGGATCCTTATACGAACTGGAGGGACCAGCACTTCTCCATTCTTTAAGACACTACAAAATATAACAAAAACACCAGACAAAGAAAGCTCAGCTACCATTAAAATGGAAAAAAATATTTTCGATTTGTATTGACACAAAACTATGTAATGAATGTTTAATATTTTCACACTTACAACATATTTTGTATCAAGCTGAACTTTGAAACTCACTTTATCGTGCAGGATTCATCAACAGTGTTATTCCAGCGAGAAGGAGCAACCATCCTGCTGTGAATTATGGGTAGGATCTGAAATTTTCAAAAACAAAGAGTCAGAAAAATTTACGTGGACCTAAGTAAGATGAGGAACAGTGATTTATTAAAAGATATCCAACAAATAAATGAAACACGGCAGACTGAAATCATTAGAAGAAAAGGTTGGTTCTGATTATTGTTAGTCTGTAAAGAAAAAATTATGAATGCTTGTGATGTCAACCCTTCACCAACGCAAAGCAAAAGCAACTAAAGAACCCTCAAATGTATGACACAGTGCTGGGAATAGCTTTTAGATTTAATGTGATCATTATGAGATTAATTAAGTATGCAGACTCGGGGGTTTTACCTGTTCTTTTATCTTATTCTGTGGTTTCTTCCTTGTCACTTCACAATACCTGGAAGGAGTTGAAAACATGTAAATAACTTCATAAAAAACTGTTTTAGCAATTTTGCTCTTTCACCTCTTGTCTTTATTAGATCTTATTTTGTGGTTATTTTAGTCTTTGTTAATGGATTTTCTTTACGTCCTAATCAAATAGAGTACTTCGCCTTGTTTTTTTCTTGCAATCAATAAAGTTAAATCTGTTGTATGGTCCAGTTAATTAGTTAATTATACAACACAGGTAAATTAAATTAAAATGAAATTAAGTTAATTAGCCATGCTTAAGCTATAGACTGCCAGCCTGTCCAGGGTGCATCCTGCCTTTTGCCCAGTGACTGCTGGGATGGGTTCCAGCCCCACACCGACCTTAACATGGAAGAGCTGTATAGATAATGGATGGATGGATACATTAATTAATAAGTAATCCCATAGAAAAGGCATTAAAAATTGTAAATTAAATTTGGTAAGAAATGGTATTTTAATGTCCCTTGAAGTTTTCTTTAGTCTAAATGTGTTTTTGGCATCAATTCATAGTTTTCCACACATACACCCTGACATATTTTGTATCTTTAGAAACTTTGTACTTTTAATTAGAATTCAAGAGAGCACACTTAGACCTGTACACTTAATTTAAATTGGTACATTTTGGACTTAAAAAGATACACAGTATATCAAGTAGAAACGGCTTTAAAACTAAAAAATATTGACCTGCAGCAGCTCTCTGAAAACTACAACCTGTAACACAGAGTAAATATGTTCTTGAGCCGTCCTCACAATGAGACAAACCGAGACAGACGCACTTTTTGGTGGACTTTGTTGTCCCTGGTCCTCGTGTGTGTGTGTGCGGGTGTGTGTATCCCACCCCGCTGGTCCCCCACGTACACCAACATGGTACCTACTCCAGCTTTTTGAAGTGTTCGGTTCCGGCGGCTACGTATGGACGCCCATGCTGCAAGTGGTCCAAATGGAGGACTCTGTGCCCATGTTTGGGGGTGTAGAGGTTCCTCACGGCTCCAAAAGAAGCCCGAATGTCCGCGGTCAAACAGGTTAACAAACTGTCAAAGGTGGACACATGTCTCCCATTGACGACCACCTTCCTTCCGGTAAAAAACGCGTCTCCGTTCCTGTACACAGTAATTGTTTTAATCGGAGGCAGTTCCCGCCTTTTGGTTGTGAGCGACATATTCGTCACAAATGTCAAATAAAATTAAAATTAAAATAAAAACTGAGTTTTTGTGTCCGGACAAAGTGCATGTCAACAGTAAACACACTAAATGACAGGCTTGATATTCGTGAGACCCTGTAAAGGTAACAGGAGATAACATATAACATCTGATATGGAAACCAAATCCAGGCTTCCATCTTTGCTGTTGTACACTGTAGCTTGTGTGTAGTTATGCATGTCAGTTCAGCAGCAAATATGTATTTTTTGGTATTTTCTTGGCAAAATGTCACGTTAATGATCATGAGTATTTGTCTTATATTTATTTGTCGTAAGAGTTCTTCATCCTGAATGAAGGCAACTAACTTTAATAACTTTAAATTATGACGTGTTTCTGATTTGAAGGTCGATAAAGTTGTATCATGTTTTTTCAATTCCTAAAGGTTGCAAATTGCTCAGTTTAATTGAGTTTCAAGTTACATCCCTGTAATGATAAAAGCACGAGCTAAAACCTTCAAATGTACTTTGTGTTTTCTGGCATTTGCACTTTATTTGCAGGCTTTTTTTCGTCCACCGCAGATTGTTAGCCGTAGCTGTCCAAAGTGTTTACCACAGAGGTAACCAGAGATTGCACCAACAATGGCACCTAATTTGTTTAAGCCAGACATCTCCTGGTCAATGAAATGCATAATTCATCTCTGCATTAATTATTCATTTCGTAAGGGACTCGTGTTGTGCTTTATTAGGAGAACTGCATCATGCATATTCAATTTTATCCTCTTAGAGGGAGGCAATATCGTCTCAACTGGGATGGCCGTCCTCAAAAACAAAAGCAGCCAAGAGATGGAAGACACCTTCTATTAATCACACAACTAAACCACCGAGGAAGAAATGCCACGCTACCCAAAGGTGGACTGTTTTCTTTTGTCATTCGGTGAAAGGTACACTGTCAACGTATTTTTTTTAGTGTTAAATCGCTTTTGTTCAAACAAAAGATAATTAATTAATAATCACACCACAGCAAAAAAAGTCAGTATTCATTTTACTATTTTTACTCTGATGTCCTTATTCCACCACAGACTTTTCTTTTATTTAGCACTTAAGAGAGAGTTCTCACTCCAAAGCAATATAAGGAGAAAAAAATCAATTTCCCTGTGTTTTTCTGTTCGCCAATTTTAAAAACTGCTTTTCTGCATGTTTTCCAAATACACAACATTTAATCTGGAATTAATATTTATTATAATGTGATGTTATGATGATACTGCATCCAAATGTGGTTTACATACTGGGTTGTATCCGTTAATGCTGAAACATCAGCTGCCACTAAATTCAACATAATGGGTCTGAAATCACCCCCTAATGTATTGTCTCCCTACAGAACACTTATCATGTCTTCAGAGTTGCTCGGGTTTCATATAGCCTAGGGCAAATGAACAAAAAAGCCTTTTTACATTTGAATGATGTAATCTGATAAACAGCTATGTAGATGCCTTGTAAAAAGTTAATGCAAGCCATCCGCCATTTTAAACCTCAGTGTTACAAAACAACTACCAAGCAGTACACTTGAATATTACCATGGGTGTATTTCATTCAATTTTTAAGAATAAAACCACCCAACTGAAAAAAAAAACTTTGAATTAACATCATATTTTATACACAAACTAAAAAATAGCTTATTTGTCCACCTTGCAGTGTTCAAAAATAGCCTACATATCATGAAAGCGCATTACAAAATGTGGTGTGGTACAGTGTGGCATGCTATTAGTGAATCACAAATACGTTCTCACAACAGGACAAAAGTGTGTAAAGGAAATAAATAGGTTAACTTATTTTTAAGTACAGGTATTATAGGAAAATACTGCATATTTGCACAACGTTCATGTCATTTTGTCACCCTTTTTACAAATGAAAAGATTAGATAAACACATCTCATTCTTAGTTTTACTGCATTGGCCTCTGGTTGAGGGCTTTTATCTTCTGCTGGATCTCCTTCAACACTCGAGACTGAACTCAGACACTGTCCTTGTCAAATTCACATATAAAGTACATGGTGGGGTGGCAAGCCACATCTGTCCACTCTCCAGAGGCCAACATTTCTGTGCAGTCCTCATCATCGTAGGCGTTGTTGGGTTCTCCTCTCCTCCATTTGCTGAAAGTGGTCATGGGAGAGCGATCCACATAGGTAAAAATGCCCTCCTGGTCCAGATCATGAATGCCAATGTACACTCTGTTCAGGCCCGTCTCCGTAATGTACCCTGCGATGGCCGCGTTGGCTCCCTCATCCTTTGGCATGGCCAGGTGCCCTCCCCTCGTCTGGCAGTAGCCCTCGGCATCAGAGTAACGCTTCTCCTCCTTCACCAACAGATAGACCTTACTGTCTGTCTCTTTTATGCCAGCAACAGCTGCAGGGGAGGGCAGTGCTGAAAAATGAGCACTTGTATTTCTATAAATTTCACAGTGACATGTCCAGCATTTGCAGATCTTTGAAGATAACAAATGAAGCAACAACGTGACAATAATGTTCATAAATGTCAAAAACGTTAGGAAAACACGGGGATGGGTATTTTTGTCATATATAAGGAATATACCGTCGTACCATTTTTAATGAATTTCAGTTCGGAGGAAATCTGGGCCACGAGAAGGTCCATTTCTCCAACTATGTTTCTCATTGGAGTGCACTCACACGGAACACCTGATAAGGCAAAAATTTGGGAGAAAACCACACAGTAGTTTCTTCAACTTTGAGATTTCATTAAAGATATCTGTTCATTCGTACGACAATTTCACCTGGCTCTCCGTCAGGACCTCTAGGACCTGGATCCCCCATATCTCCCTTTACCCCTGAGACAGAGAATATGTAATGATTCATCAAGCATGAAACATATTGTGCTCTTTGCTCTCCTATATAAGTGCATGTGAAGTATATTTCTGCTCATAATTACCTTTCATTCCACTGGGGCCCATTTTACCGTAACGTCCCATTATGCCTTTCTGTCCTTTAAGCCCTAGTTGGCCTGAAATTGGCCATGTGTGGAAAGAACAGTTTAGAACTCGGCGCTGTATAAAAATATGTATATAAAGGTTACATGTTAAAGGAATTGAAGTTATGGTTTATTTTTCAGTAATTTGCCAGATGAGTGCATGAGTTCTTTTTTAGTAAAGGTATGAAAACAGCCTCCTCTCCTCATTATGTCTTTAGTAAACACTTGTCACTGGCAGCAGATTCTGTATATCATTTTTCATCCAATCTCTCACCCAAATGTAAACAGTAGTGATGTAACAGCTTCCTATCAGCCCGTGCAGTGTGATCTTTACCCCGGTTCTTCTTTCAGCCAAGTGATAATGGTGCAGGGTACGCATAACTTTGAATGTGTGATGATTTTGTTTTTTGTATCTGCTGTGTATCCATTTTTATTTCTAAACATAAAATATACCGATTTCTCCTGGAGGACCGACTCTTCCTGGTCTCCCCGGCGCTCCTTTCTGTCCTTTCTCGCCTGGCTCTCCTTTTGTTGAAGACACAGACAGTTGTTACAGAATATAAAAGCACATTCTACACTGGTTCAGTTTGAAAAGTGTGATGCACTGCCGGTTGAATTGTTTGCCTTTGAGTCCGGGGACAAGGATCTGAACAGTGCAGGATTCCTCTGTCAAGTGCTGTCCATCAGATGTCTGTAGCAGCACTGAAGTCAGCACAGACAATAGGATCATGGACATTAGCCGCTTCTCTCCTCTCATCCTTCGACATGGGGTGGGTGGTAGGCTGCACTGGAGCAAACACAAAGCAACAGTCTCATAATTGTTAGTGCAAATCAATTATTTTTGCCAGGATTGCTACGGCAGACAACAAGCAATTTTCTGTCCATTATAAAAGCCATTGAAGCTGCATTCATGAACAAAAATACACCCAGAAAAAATCAATGCAACAACCTGAGACTGATACAGAAGTTAGATGAACTCCCCACGCAACTTTGAAGCCAAAGACATTTATAAGGAAAATATTTTTTTCTCAATCATAACTTACTTTTTTTAAGATTCATTTACACAAACAAGGACATGAACGTCACATTTAAAATCACAAAGGACTAAACAGTAAGCTTTGTTGTGGTACAATACATGTGGCATGATTAATACAACAAAATATATATATATATATAATAAGAAGCATACATTTAAAAACACAGATGCCCTACCTGTAAATGGAATTTTTCTGACAGAAATGGAAAGTATCGCCAGCTTGCAAAGACTCACAGGAGTTTTGAGCACTGGTGGTCGTGCAGAAACATCTCATTTTCCTCCACAGGCATCCCAGAATGTGTGTGATAGGACATTCGTAAACATTTCACAGATAAAGGCCAAAGCAGCTGGGGCCCCACAGATAATTGGCTGGGAAAGTTGTTCACTGATTGACTCATAAATACACAAATGAAACTTTGTTACTTTGTAGTACTAAAAGTAACACACTTGTTGGAAATGATACAGTCTTGCTTTCCCAGTACTTTAATCTGTGTAAAGCCGGGGTGCCCAAACCTTTTCACAAAAGTAAGTTTGATAGGTGGTTGCATGGCTAACACTGCATTGTGGTGCATTTAATGGATTTATCTGTACTTTAATATATTTTATTACATATATGCAGTATATTATTAAAAATGAGAAAATAATTTATTGTGTAAAGTGGCGACATTACACATATATTGGATATATATATTTAAATACAAACTTGCTGATGCTTCATTGAACTGCAATAATGAAATATTACTTACTTCTTAAAGGTTATTCAATGTCAAATGATCTCAAATGCATCTTTTAAGGAGGCGCCCAGTGCTGAGTCCACCTCTGTTGCTGACGTGTACATCTCTCGCAATTAGTTTGTCTCTTCCCTTAAGTGGTTTAAATCTATCATGTTCATATTTTCTTAGGCCTGGCTGCACTTTTCCTATAATTAAGACCCTGATGATCAGTCCGACAACAATTAAGATGAATTGTTATGATTTCATATGAGAACAGTAGTTTACTTGTGTGGTATTTGTGCTGTCAACGTTCCCCAGAGTGTCTTGGTTCTTGTGATGATCAGCTCCCCAGCGCATCCTTTCTCTTTAGCTGCTCTTTACTCTCCTCTGACTCCATGTGAACCATTTAATTGGTTTGGGTTTTGGCGTCAGATGAGCAGAGTTGTTGTTCCCCCATGTGGCCACCTGGGGGAGCCAACGTCCATGCAAGCAGTGGGTGGACCCTCATTAAAACTGTTGATCTGGAGTACATACAATATATTATATTCATGATATTATATTATATTTATACATACTTCAGTATGTATAATTTAGAACTTTACCCCCCTTTTCTGCTCCTTTTGTAAAATATTGTATATTAAACTAGTTGTATTATACTAGTTGGCTAAGCACTGGAAATATAATTATATAGTACATGATAACGTAAGATAAATAATAAATAATAATAATAATTTATATGAAAATCCATATTTTAAATCTATTTTGCTGCACAAACATTTCCTTTACCAAAATAGTCACAAAAATGAGATAAAGCACATTTATGATGTCTAGAAACAAGAGAGTAATGGACAGTCATGATAATATACATATTGCTAACAATTGTATAATAAAACTGAAATTTGAGGAACTGTGTATCATTGCTTTTTTGTCGTTGCAGACGAGTAGGACCTACCTGAAAAAATGTCAGTCTCAATATGGTCAAGTGGTGCTTGTCACTGCCCTGCATTATTTAAGATGTCTTGCAATTACTAGTTTAGACTTTTAACATATGAACCAAAATGTCATGTTAGTGTTTATATGCTGTCATCTAGTGCCAGTAAACAGATACGGACCAGTGCACAAGTATCAGATCACCTAATTAGATTTACAACCCAGCAGTAGCTTTCAATGGTGGATTGGGTGTCTCCTTCAAAAGTCCCCCTGCCCAAAAGTTTTACATTACCTGTCTCTAAAATATTGATGACTCTCAAGGCAACATTTGCCATCTTTTCATTGCAGCCACTGAAGTGCTCAGGTGTGGGCTGAACTCCATGTGTACAGTAAACTGTTAAAGGTATTCATATAAATTGCTGTGTAACATATTGTCACATTAGTAACAATAATATAATAATAGTTTGAATTTCTATTGGGTTTTTTTCTCTCAATTATCATCACAAAAAAATCCGACTCCACAGCGCCACCACGAGACCGTTCTACTTTTGAGCAGCAGAAGTCCAGCCCACTTTCCCAAACAGCCCCAGGTCCACATCTTCCAGCCCACTCGGTACATTCTCCCATTGACTTCATGAGACGATGGAGAAGATTCCAGGTACATCACTTCCGTGCTAGGATCTCCGGGCTGCACCTGAAGGCACCTTCGTTGTGACGTCACCGCGGAGCGCACCGTGATCTAGCACCGCTTCATTGGTCCTGAAGTGGCAGGAAAGACCGAGAGGATCCGGACTGCACATACACACACACACACATCCATCCGTATGAGGGAGTTAGGAGCCCTGCACAAACATCAGACTGTGAAGTAAATCGTAAGTCTTTTATAACTTTTATTTAACAACTATGATCGTGAAACTTAGACTTACAAAAGATCTTAAACATCAGAGTTTTCTGAATCTGATGATATACTGGAATAATACTGTTTTACTAGACAACATACTCTCGTGTTGCTATAAAAGGCTTATTTACAGTGTTCAACTTTACGATAGGAGTCACATGAATGATGAGCTGCTGTCCAACTATTTTATCATCTCCAATATTTATCTCTTTGTGGTGAATCTGTAGTTTTACACGTCAAAGTGTGATCTGTGTGTGCTCCTCTCTGTTCACATTCAGTGCATTTTCCATATCCTTTCTCCTAGCGGGGAACAGGAAACAAGAGGCAGGAAACAAGAGGCGTGCTTGTGTGTCCTGTTTGAAAGCTTGGCCCATGTCTATTCTGTGTGTGTTTGTGCGTCCTGGTTGTGTGTGTGTGTGGTTCTTGGGATGCATGTGTGACAGCCTTCTGTTTTGCAAGTCACAACCGATCAGGACTTTTGTTTGTTGGCTTTAGATCGCACTTCAAGCGTCTCACCTCTCAGTCTGGATTAGGGTCAGATACTAAGAGGCTTTCAGGGACCCGTGTGGGACCGATTTCAGTTTTGTGTCCATGAGATCCACCGTAAGGCTGCAGGCCATCTCACCAAGTGATGAACCAGATTGTTTACACGTGAGGTTCACTTTAAAGAGAGAATATTCAACAAGACTTAATGCACAGAAAATGGATTTTTAGAGCTGTGTGTATTTCCTGTAGTCAAACTTGGGGACATGTAGGGAATTGTGGGAGATCTGGAGTGGTAACAGACATGCACATCCACACTTCCTTCTACTTAAGCACAGGTTCCAGGTGATTATTGATCACTAGTTAGAGTCCGAATCAAACTAACGCTTCAAATGTGGCCTCCGTACCTGCTGTGCAGAGAATCCAATCAATATTCAATATTGACCTCAAGTGTCTGCTTCTCACAGCCTGGGTCACACACACTATCTCCAAACGGATTGTATGCGACCTTTTTGTTCCAGATGTTGGCCTTGACGCTGTATCAGCCATTAGATGTTTGATAACGTCCGGTTTGCCGGCCTACATGCAGCACAGATGGCTATTGTAAACAGAGGAGTATCTCTGTTGTAATAGATGAGCTATAAAACAATCAACTGAGATAAGAGCCGTGGCATTTTCCTCAAATAGAGATTGTGGTGTTCCATAGCATTCACCACCGACTCCACATCCGATGTAGCTGAACTCAGATGTTTAAATATACATTTTAATCCTCCAATGACGTGATGGAGTAGATTGCCGCATGTGGAGAATGGTCGATTTGCTGTATGTCAGCAGAGGTCACACGTGTTGACCTGCAGTAAAATCTTGGGTATAGTCACACACACCGTCTTCAGAAAGACATTAATGATTGACCTCATCGTTTGGGGTTCGGTGAAACATTTGAAACAGTCTGATCATCTCCCGTTTCCACGCTTGTTGAATAGTCTGCAGGCGTAACAGCAAAGTCATGCACTTCTCCGACTCATCTGGGTCCAAAAGAGGACAAAAAGACACGAAGGTCACAATTCGAACGCCAGCCGACGTTACGCTGCGTTAATGTACGTCGTAAAACCTGGAGAGATCGTCGGCTGAGTCAGCATTTTCCAACGTTCGACCCCGTTCCCCGAGGCTTAGTGGAGCAGGATAACGTCGGCACTTTTGCTTTAATTAATAAGATTTGTTAATCGCACGCAGGTATCAACGCCACGGGCACGCTGATGACATTTGGAGTCCCGTGCTCGTTCGCTCATAGTAATCTTGTCAGTCAGAGATAATGGAATATTACTCCATATGTCATGTATAAGCTGACGGTAACAGGACTTCTTCCAGGTCTTGGGGCGGACATAGGCGTTGGCTCGTATGCAAATCACGATGAGGCGCTCAGTGCATAAGACAGGACAGACACACTGAAACTTTCCTCACTTCCTGTGTCATCCTTCACCTTTTAAGTCCTCAGATGGTGTCAGTGCTACAGTAAAGATCCAAAAATGTACATAAGGCAGCCATCGTGTGTGGGAGTGGATAAACCCTTCAGTAATCAACCCCTCTGTCCCTTTATGTTGACTCAAAGTGTGTGTCTGTGCTGACTGGAGGTAAGCCATGGAGGATGGGAAGCCAGTATGGGCGCCCCACCCCACCGACGGGTTCCAGCTGGGCACCATCACTGACATAGGAGCCGACGCGCTCACCATAGAGCCACTGAACCAGAAGGGCAAGGTGGGTCACACGCTGAAGCACACACACTCTCACACACACTTTCATTTAAGGGCAATATGAGTCCATCTGGGAAATCATGTAGCATTAAAAGCGATGTGATCTGTGCACATTCAAGCACGCGTCAGACACATTAGGCGTCGTTGCATCCGCCGCGTTCCCAAACGCACGCACAGTTTTACACACGTCCTGACGTGCGTCTGTCAACATTTTCTGTCACGGCGCATCGTCTCCCCTCCGCCGTACCGAGATAAAAGAGTAATTTAACATTTACATCGGCGCGGCGTCTCGTCTCGGTTCTAAACAGGAACACGGTAACACATCCATAGGGGACAAACAAACACAGACGCTCTAAACAGCGATTTAAGGTAGAAAGGTGTTTGCACGGCGGAGTGTAAAAAGTGAGAAACATGAGAGCAGACGGAGGGAGGTATGAATAAATAAAGGGAGCAGCAGCAGGTGTGCTGATAGTGTTGCCTGGAGGGAGAGCTGCTCATTAGGAGGTAAAGGCCACCTGTTACACCCGAGCCGTCACGTGGCGCCGCCGAGAAGGCCTCTGATGTTTACAGCCCGCAATTTCTCACTGTGTTTTCATCAGACGAGCGATCGCAGCAGCGTCAACTTTCACTTTTTCTTTTTTCTTTTTCCTCGCCTGCACTAAAAACACGCCTCACTACCGATTCCGTCCACTTTCAACTCCTTTATAACCGCGTTATAAATCATCCGTCCAGTATGAGTGTTGCACGACCGCTTATTCCCGTAAACTCCATCCCATGCAGCGAGGGAATGAATGGCTCATTGAAAGTCTTTGGAGCTCATTAGATTCTCAGCTCCGTCCGTGACCCCTCAGCCTCGTCCTCCTCGTCTGCTCGGGCATCGCTTTGTTAGCTTTCATCGCTTCGTTATCTGTCACGTGCTCGTTTTGTGCCGTCGTGTCCTCTTTTTTTTTGTCAAAACAAAGCATGTTCTGTTTGTGCTAACAGACGTACGTGGGCTCAAGTAGCGGTACAGGGACGGCGTAATGAGCATGCAAAGGGGAAAAAATATGAGTCATTTTGTCCTTAGCGTCCTCCGATCGCTTTATTGGGACCATCGGCGGCGTTTCTTGGTGCCCTCAGCCTGTTGACGTTTTGGAGGCGGTGTTTGGTTGTTTTTAATAATACAGTAACTTGATTGGTTCCCACAAGATCAGCACAGAACATCACTATCAAAGTCTCTCCTCCACCACACACACACACACACACACACACACACACACACACATTGGCCGGCTCGCTCAGGTGTTCAGATCCTGTTGCTCCACCACCAAATTATTCATTATCCTGCCATGTCTCCCCTTGTTTCTCTCACAGTCGGCTTGTTCCATTGAGTTTATTTCCATTAACTCAGACTCTTAAACAATAGAATGGGAATACCAGCAACTAATTTAGCCCGAGAACACGTCGATCCGAGCATCATTACGGCAATCTTTGAGCGTGATGAATGATTCGTGTCAACGCACGCTTGTTTATCGTTTTGTGCCGTTTAAGGTGTGAGCCTTTCCAGGATGCTGATACGGTTTGTCTTGCGTCGTGAGCCTCCCAGAGGACAGCGAGTACATAATTAATCTCGGCAGCTTTAAGAGGAGGCAGTGCCATTTTTTTTGGCATGTAGCGCTCTAATGATAGCACTTGAATATGCCTGAATATGTGTCAATAAAGAGCGTTCCTGTCGTTTTGCAGACGTTCCTGGCTCTGATGAGTCAAGTCTTCCCTGCAGAGGACGATGTCAACAAACACGTGGAGGACAACTGTAAGCCGATGCTCCGTTTATCCGCCGTGACATCAACTATTTACAACAGAACTACAAAAATACATCACGCCTCCGCTTCTCTCTCCTTCAGGTTCCCTCATGTACTTGAATGAAGCCACTCTCCTCAACAACGTCCGAGTGCGGTACAACAAAGACCACATTTACGTACGTGTACCCCTCCCCCTCCGTATTTGCATCCTTCTCGCACAAATGGCATCGCTATCCTGTTGCACGCCGACCAGAGAACAGGTCGGTGGACGTTAGCGAAGACTCGTGTCCCTCGGGGGATGAAGGCCAGGTGGTAAAGAGGAAAGGGACGCAGAGTCAGACTGGCAAACCCAATCCTGATCCCAGTCCCTCACTTAGGAAATGAGGGACAGCTGGCAGGCAGAGAACGGAGTGAAAATGTGTCTCAGCAGCTCTGCGGCTTCACATGATTAACTTATCCATTTTTACTTTCTTCTTTAATTTAATAACACTCTCGTTCATATCTCACCCAGACTTATGTGGCCAATATCTTGATCGCTGTGAACCCTTATTGTGACATCCCCAAACTGTACGGCCCTGACACCATCAAATCATACCACGGCAAGTCGCTGGGCACGCTGCCGCCACACGTCTACGCTATAGGTGAGACCCCCACGATGACACAGTAACCGAGCCACTAGACAGTAAACACACTACTGTTTAGAAATACAGAAAATATAAAGGGAGTCTAATGAAGTGTGTAATGGCAAAAGATTCATAAACAGGAGATATAATTTCTCTTTCAGCTGACAAGGCCTACAGGGACATGAAGGTCGTGAAGATGAGCCAGTCCATCATAGTATCTGGTGAATCCGGTGCTGGAAAGACTGAAAACACCAAGTTTGTTCTCAGGTCTGAGCCCATCCGCCTCATGTGTTCTTTTCACTCCTCCATCTTCCGTCTTAATTTTCAGTGTTTCTCCATGTGTGTGCGTCTTGTCGTCTATTCATCCTCATGTCACGCTCATTCTGTAGATATCTGACCACATCGTACGGAACCGGTCAAGATATTGATGAGAGAATCGTGGAAGGTAAGACATGAACAGAGTGAAGATGAATTGGAGAATAAGGACGTAAACGATCATGCAGAATATCTGATCTTCTTGTTTCTTTTCAAAAAAACAGCAAATCCGCTTCTCGAGGCCTTCGGAAATGCGAAGACGGTCCGGAATAATAACAGCAGTCGTTTTGGGAAGTTTGTGGAGATCCACTTTAACGAGAAGGTAAACATCCTCATTTTGATGATGTATTTTATAAAAAATAAAGATGAAGACGAGCTGATTGTATGCTACATTTCTATCTTGTCTGTATGCGTGTGTCCTGCTTTGAAGATCTCATTCCGCTCTTGTGTTCCCAGAATGCAGTAGTGGGTGGATTCGTGTCACATTACTTGCTAGAGAAGTCCAGGATTTGCATGCAAAGTAACGAGGAGAGGAACTACCACATCTTCTACAGGCTGTGTGCCGGAGCATCGGAGGACATAAAGAAGAAATTACACCTGGACTCTCCGGACAGCTTCAGGGTCAGTGGGCCCCGACACACACCGGGGGGACCGCCGTGTGAATGTTCTGCAAAGTAACAAAGCAGTTATCCAAAGTCTTTTTTTCGAATCCAACATATTGTAGACGTCTATGCATCGCGGCTCCCGGGGGCGAGGCCTCCATCAACAGAGGCAATTACAGCGATCGCTGCTACAGAGCTGGGAGACAAATTAGCATAGAAAACAATGAAGTGAAGCCTCGATGAGGAGAAACAATAAAAAATCTCCATAGGTTTGGCAGCAAGAACAAACAGCGTTTAAGTTGAGTGTGAATTTCACGGATGTGTGTGTCGTGTCTGTTTTTTTTTGTGTGTGTGTGTCGCAGTACCTGAGTCGAGGCTGCACGAGATACTTTGCCAGCAAGGACTCGGATAAACAAATCATGCAGAACCGCAAAAGTCCTGAGGTAAACTCAGTTCACCATTATTGCCTGTGTATTTTGTATTTGTTGCATTTGCCTTTTTTGGACGCAAAATTTGGCACGAACGTGCTTAAGTGCTGCATGAATCCATACATTGTTCTCCTGCATCTATAGTACAGCATCCAGAAGTTTAATGGTATGCAAAGAAATTAGTTCAGGTCTCCGTGTTTGATGAATTATGTAAGACACGAAAAACAACCAGGCTCTCGTTGAGTCGCGCCTCAAATCCTTCAGGAGGTGTGTAATTAATATCCCGAAACAATTAAAAGAATAACTGTGACATTTTGTTCTCTCAGGGACTAATTATAAATGTTTGTTTCACGTATTAATTTCTTTGAGAGGGAGAAAAAAAAAAAAAAAAAAGATGAGAATGTTTTATGCTAATGAAAGTTTCAGGAAAATCAGGTGAAACATCAGTAAACAAGAGTGACGGTTTCAATTCTCTCTTAATGGGTTTATAATTACAACTTTTCCCAGCATTCAATGCAAATGATCCGGTGCGACGATTATAAATATTTTAGCTCCGTGTCTGACGCCAAACTTTCTTCCTCTCTTTTCTACGTGACAGTTCATGCTTGCGTGTGGCGTCCAGACTCACACCCCCCCCCCGAGCTAACATCCTGTATTGGACGTTTGTGATTTGCATGCGGTCGCTCGTCATTTGTTTGTCATTTGCCGGATGCATCATTTAAATGGGGACTCCACCATGTTCACATCATTTACACCACATGTAACGTGACATTCAGCCACTCGTGAGGAGCGCTGATCCATCAGGGGATCCTCGATGATATCACAGGGGATACTTGGTGCTGATGATGCTGATAAAATGATGCTGCTGGTCTTAGTTAAATCTGCTCATTAACTCTAATACAAAAGTCACCATAACTGATCTAAATATGCTGTGTGCCTTTTATATTAACTGTTTAATGACATCACTGTGTTGTGCGTCTGTTTTGTCCTGCCACATGTCTGTGTCCTACAGGACAACAAGGTGACGTCTCTCCCTCTCTCGCTCTCTCCCTCTCTCTCCCTCTCTCTGTCTGTCCTGGTTTTGCACGCGTTTTGCTGTGTGTAGTTTGTAGTTTTTCAAGCTAAACAATGCAGGGCTCCACAATTATTGCACCTGGAAAATAGTCGACATTATGGGATTATTTTATTTTGGCGGTCATTTGTAGTTTATACTATATTATGCAATTATTAGGATTATTTGGTTATAATTGTGGTGCCCTTAAAAATGTCACTGTATGAGTCAACAGGCACTATACCGTGCATCTGTTAGAGCGTCATTTTTCTGAATGTATAAGTGTTTCGGTTACCGTGGGTACCATCCGAACTGATTCTGTGAGAAATCATCCAGTGACATTCTACGCTGCATGCCTGTATTTCTTTTGTTTATATATTTATTCTGGTCTTCTGAGTGTATAGATTCCACCTAGTATGTAGCTGTTTAAGTGTGTTTGAATTCCGTGACACACACACACGATGCCTGGTTCGATGCTGACTCGCTCCTGTGTTTCTCAGCACCTGAAGGCCGGAGCTCTGAAGGACCCTCTTCTGGACGACCAGGGTGACTTCAACAGGATGTGCGAGGCCATGAAGAGGATCGGTCTGGACGACACCGAGAAGCTGGACCTGTTTCGGGTGGTTGCCGGGGTACTGCACCTGGGCAATATAGATTTTGAGGAGACGGGGAGCAGCTCAGGTATAAAGCAATAAGTACAGATGTAGAATATGGAATAAATCTGTGAGAGTCTTTGTTGGGGGACGGTAAGAGGAGATAAATACGGCTCAAAAAATAACAATAGATGAATCAAGAGGACGACAAAAAAGATGAATATTACATAGGATGCACAGGGATGTAGGATTAGATAACTTAATCTATGATGCGGCTCTTTTCATCTTCTTTCCTCTCATGGTGTCTGAATGTGTCCATCTGTCTCAGGGGGCTGCGTCCTGAAGAATCAGTCCAGTCAGACTCTGGAGTACTGTGCAGACCTCCTGGGCCTGGACCACGATGATCTGCGGGTCAGCCTCACCACCAGGGTCATGCTTACTACAGCAGGGGGCGCCAAAGGCACAGTTATCAAGTGAGACCGGCAGCATTCATCCCCCAAGATGAATGGCCCTTTCATCTTCCTTTGAAAGTGTGTTTGTACAGAGGGATGAGACAACTCGGTTCCTCAGGACGGACAGCAGCGAGTTAACGATCCAGCTCGGGGGCGCTCGCTTTAAACGGAAATTAATGAAGTAAAACTGGATCAACAGAGGCAGTGATGAGGCAGCTTTAGCTGTCCTCTTCAGTGGGGACGTTCTAAACCTGGGTACCAGGCAGTCAAAACAATGAGATTAAATCCTCCATCGGTAGAAAGAGACGAGTGTTTTGATCTCACGCCGTAATTTCTCCCAGATTAAAAAAGTTGTTGGGTGGATGTTACGGTGGAGTAACGGACTGCTGCTCCCGTGTACTTCAGTGGTGAGGTGGTTTGCGAGCGATGGAGCCATGTTTGGAGGATGAATATTTCAAAAGGACCAGATGCTGGCCTGGCCTGGAAGTGTTTTCTCCACATAAATAATGCAGGCCGTATCTGAGGAGGCTCGTGAGCAGGCCTGCAAGACAAGTATGGGCCCGGTGTCTGGGTGGAGCGGGTGGAGCCGAGGGAAAGGGGGTGGGGCTCTGTCAGAGGCCCCAGACAGATTCAGTCTTGACAGTAACAGATGCGGGGGAGGGGGGGGAGATCAGCAATGGACGAGAGTGTAACTTGTGTACGTTATGAATCAATGCAACGGGTAAAGATCAGAGGAATCGAACGTCGTCCATCTTTTGGCTTCCCACCGCGGATGTATTAACTCAGGCACGCAGCGGTGAAGAAAGACGAGCGGGACGCGCGAGATTCAGGGACAACGGAGCGTTCCGGTTGGTTATGGATGAGATTTTTATACGCGGTGTAGGTGAAAGGAATTTCAAAAGAAAACCGTTTGGTAAAGATCCATCGTGGCTGCAGAGAGGCCCAGAGAATTTAAAACTCTGCCATCGCCGCTCGGGGGTGAATGAGGTCGTCTCTGTCCCCCCCCTGGTCCCCACGGAGCTGCACTTTGTCCTTACAGTCACCTCGGGCCTTAATAATTTAAAATAAAAGTGTTCAAGTGCCATTAGTGAGTCAGGTAGAGTTCAAGGTTCACGTTTAGCTTTAATGCCCTCTCTTTAATACGGTTATCGTTTAGAAACAGTCACCTTGATGTACCCAGATGGAGAAAAGGTTCATAAATGACACGGCCACGCTGATAAACTTGCTGCTGTCTGAAAAATAGGTTGAGAGGAGTCTTTAAGAAACTGCTATGTCCCACTTTCGGACTGTCTCTCTCTCTCTCCCTCTCTCTCTCTCTGGCCCACTTCCCGTGTCCCTGCAGGGTGCCTCTGAAGGTGGAACAAGCAAACAATGCCCGCGACGCCCTGGCGAAGGCGGTGTACAGCCGTCTCTTTGATCACGTGGTCAAGCGAGTGAACCAGTGCTTCCCCTTCGAGACGTCCTCGCACTTCATCGGCGTGCTGGACATCGCCGGTTTTGGTAATAAAACACACTTTGGGCTCCCCCCCCTCCCCACCCCGGATCAAACGTTCCGCTGCTGCTTCATTGAGGAAATTCCTCCAAATCTCCTGTTTTTCTTTCCTCCTCTCCTGCTTTCAGAGTATTTCGAACACAACAGTTTCGAGCAGTTCTGCATCAATTACTGCAACGAGAAGCTGCAGCAGTTCTTCAACGAGCGCATTCTCAAAGAGGTGAGCGAGCAGGCTTGGGGATGAGGGCGATGGGGTTCGTTAGATTTCTTTACCTGGGGACGCCCGCTGCGAGCGATGTCACCCAGGAAGCCAAAACATTACCGGCTCTTTGTTTTCCTCCATCTGACTCTTCTGCTCTCTAAACAGAATCCTAATTTCTCCAGGGACACGTCGAGGGTTTATTCTCTTCCAAGGTCCCCAATTAAATCCAAGTCTAGTTCCACCCCACTTTCTCTGTACGGGAATGGAAGTGGGTTTGTTTACTTGTGGTGCCTTCATGATGTCATTCATCCACTCAGAGCGATCACATTTTCTACTTTTGGCTGTGTGTGTCGGCGCGCAGGAACAAGAGCTGTATCAGAAGGAAGGACTGGGAGTGAACGAGGTGCACTACGTGGACAACCAGGACTGCATAGGTAAAAAAAAAACAGCACCGCGTGGGAGACTTCAGTCCACTCAAACCCCCGAAAAGCCCCAAAATATAGAAACAGGCACATTTTACAAAGCCTGATGGCGAACGTTAGGTCACATCTTCCTCCTCCCCGTTTAAGCTGCTCGAGAGAGAGAGAGAGAGAGAGAGAGAGAGAGACACTCAAACATATGTGTTGGTATCTTGAATGAGAAAAAAACCACCGTTAGCTCCGCCGAGTCGTCTCAGCCCCGGAAAGTGGCGAGGACGGTTCAAGCGGCGCAGTCATGCTCGCCGTAATACGTCAGAGCGGGCAAAAAATACACCTGTCAGGAGCACAGAAATACCAGCTTCTCATTATCCGGCGGGCTGCCATATCCGTGTGTGTGTGTGTGTGTGTGTGAGAAGGGAGCAGACCTAGCAGACCTAATGAGCGTCTCCGGGTTTTAAGGCCTCCTTCGCGCCGTAGCAGGAGGCAGGAGAAAGGACGGTGTGCCGTTTGTGTCGTCTCGGCGCTCGATCGTAGACGGTGCATCAAGGTGAAGCACTTTGATTTGTATTTCAAAGGCTGTGATTATTCAGGTGCGAGGTTAACTGACAACCGTGAAAAACATTTATGACTTGCAAATGACCGTTTGGGCCGGCCATTAATTCACTCATCAATCTTCAGGATTTATGCACAGGTGCTTGTTCATGCTAATTTTTCCCGAGCTCCTTGGCTATTAGATTATATTCCAAACGCAGCGTGTCACATGAATTATTCACGTGGAAATGAGCGTCCTGATCAACGCGTACGGATCTTTGAATATTCACGGTCGCAAAACAATGCGGTGGAAATTTCCGATACGTCTCAAACCGTTCTCTAATTTATTAATTTGCTTTTTTTTTTCCCGGTCGTATCAATGAAACCCCCTAAACTCTGGGAACGATCAGCGAGCCCGAGTTCAAAGATACAGGCGGATTATTTTAAATTCCAAAGATACTCGATATATCCGGATGCATGCTGGGAAAATCTGTGATTCCCAAATTAGCGTTACGGGAATGAAATTTATGACTTCATAAAGGTTTTGTAGCGATGACTCAAATATCAATCTAGTTTATCCAAGATCCCTTAAGTAGTGATAAAATGGTTACCACGGTGATTTCCAACAACTGTCTGGTCTTTCTAGACCTCGTGGAAGCTAAGCTAGTGGGAATCCTGGACATCTTGGATGAAGAGAACCGTCTTCCTCAGCCCAGCGACCAGCACTTCGCCATGGCTGTTCACAGCAAACATAAAGAGCACTTCAGACTGACGGTCAGGCCTCTCTCTCTTCTCTCTCTCTCTCTCTCTCTCTTCTCTCACTTCCTTTCTTTGTGCACGAGGTTCTTTTGTGAGGCGAGAGACGTGTATCAGCGCGGTGTTATTGTCCTGGTGAGACGTCTGTCTCTTTAGAGAATGACGCACGGCCGTGGTCCCTCCCTTTATCTCCAAGGTCTTTGTGGCTATTGTTCCTCTGTCTTCAAGTTTAGCTGCAAGCATGAAATTCTTAAAGAAATGCAGTTTTTGACATCACTTCTTGCATTCAGTCGTACACCTGTAGCATATATGAAGGCCGAACCCACGCCATGAAGCTAACGGAACCAAACGGGCTGCCAATCTCCATTTTCAAAGAAAATGTCGGTTATAGAACTCAAACCTCTTTTTCCGCGTCGCTCGGCTACAAGGCCGGGATGAGATTAAAGCAGCATCGCTCAAAATTACCCCGCACAGAGGCTAACAGGATGTCCGTGGACGCACGCCAGGTAGATGTGAAAGGATTCTGGGCTTCTGCTCCTCTGTGACGTAGTCCGGGATGAGTGCACATAATCGGCGTGGTGGAGCTCTCCTCATATGTACGGTTTCCTGTCTCCCTCTGCTTCTGTAGGTTCCCAGGAAATCCAAGTTGGCCGTTCACAGGAATCTCCGTGACGACGAGGGATTTATAATTAGGCACTTTGCTGGAGCGGTCTGCTACGAAACGGTACTTTTACACCGATGTTATCCATTAACGGGCCTATAAGACAGGCACATGACACACGGATCGCATATTGTGAGATAAATCCTGATACCCAGAGTGTCTCAGACACACACAAGTGGGTATCAGATGAGTCCCAGTGATGATCTGACCTGATAACAATGCAGCACAGCTATCTATAGAGGCCCCGGGTGGACACTAAAAAGAACTCATAAAGTGTCACTGGATTCATATAATTATTTAGTTCACTCTGGAAGCCATCATTACATTCTCTACAACCTCGTACCCAGAAGGTCATGGGGACCTCTCCCAGCATGCACTCTGGCATTCAGTACGATCAATACGGCACGGTCATGTATTTGTGTTTCGTTTGTGCGCGGACAGGCTCGTTTCGTGGAGAAAAATAACGACGCCCTCCACATGTCCTTGGAGAGTCTGGTGTGCGAGTCCAAAGACAGGTTCGTTCGCGAGCTGTTTGAGAACTCCAACACGGCCAAGGACTCCAAGAAGGCGGGAAAGCTGGGCTTCATCAGCGTCGGCAACAAGTTCAAGGTAAGAGGGGCGTTTGATTGATTCGCTGTTATCAGGCATTAGAGGAGGAACTCACCGTGCTCCCTCTCACCCAGACCTCGCCATGTTCAACTTCTTCACTTTTGTTAACTTTTTCACAAACTTCATATACCGTATATATATATTATTATTAAAGATAAAGTTGGATAAAGTCAAATCAGGTCTCATGGAGTGAAGCATAGAGAATAGGAGTGGGGGAAAAAAAGAGAAACAAAGTCTTGAGTCTCAGATTCTCACAAAAGTGTGCTGAGTCAGCAATAAAAAGGAACTTTTCATTCAGGTTCCAGCGGTCCAGGACTGTAATTATGAGGGGAAATAGGAATATTAGCATACTGCAACCTTCAAAAAATGAATATGAAATGAAAACGTCAACCCCTGCCAATTATCAGTTGGCCCTCTGGGTGCATCTTCACTTTAAATATGCTTCAAGTTGACAAACAATTCATCTTGTCTGTTTGTACACACACACACACACAGACCCAGCTGAACCTCCTGCTCGACAAGCTTCGCAGCACGGTGAGTTATTTTTGAGTGTCACGGCGTATTTTCTGTAACCTCTAGCGTACGTTGAGTCATTTTCCCGATGACGCTCTGTGTGTGTGTGTGTGTGTGTGTGTGTTCAGGGTTCGAGCTTCATCCGCTGTGTGAAACCCAACCTGAAGATGGTCAGCCACCAGTTTGAAGGAGCTCAGATTCTCTCCCAGCTTCAGTGCTCAGGTAAGACCAAAAACACACACACACACTGTCGAATTTATAGTCTGGATGAATAGACGGCAGAGTCGAAGCCGTCGTGATGGAATCTGGTCCGGGATCGACTTTTCTGAGCCACGCGGGAGTCGGTACCAACAGTGTTTGACTTCAGAACGGACAATATTTGTAAAACGTCGTTGTGACAGTGGGGGGGGTGGGATGGTGTGTTTTTTTTTGGGTGTCCGTTTGTAAGCAACATTGTGGAACATTGTCAATTAGGCAGAAAACTATTTATGCCTGTTTCAGACAGACTGCAGGCTGCCAGCTGCATGCGGACGCACGATGCTGACAGTTTAGTGAGGAAAACTGAAGAGCCGTCTCTGAATTTTAGTTAGACGAGCTGCAAAGTCGTACACGTATAAATAATCTGTTATAATGTCTTATGCAAGTTGACGTTATAAGTTATGAGGGTATAATATGATTTTGAAATACGACACCATCAGGATCAGATGAGGCTGTGCGCCGTCCGCTGAGATGACCTCGTAATTCTTGGACATTTTACGGCCGTGCACAACAATCATCACCCCCGATAACGTTCAAATATTTGCTGCTGACGCGTTTGCTGTCATTGTACGTACGGATCGGCTCTGTTTCTCTGTCTGTGGGTGTTTGGATCCCAGGGATTCGACTTCCTGCGTCAGTTACGCCTCTTTGTTTTTCTGCCTTAGGAATGGTGTCAGTGTTGGACCTGATGCAAGGAGGCTTCCCCTCCAGAGCCCCCTTCCACGAGCTGTACAACATGTACAAAGAGTACCTGCCCGAGAAACTGACACGGCTGAATCCGCGACTCTTCTGCAAGGTGGGACCCCCTACTGTAGTTTGTACACTGGATGAATTTAAGATTTAAGTTCATTGACCAGAGTGAGTTTTGTTCCTCCCCTGAATAATGGAAAGTCTGCTGTTGAATTTAAATAACAAGCTAATCAGTTCAAATGTGCATTTGTTGGTTTTCAGGCTTTGTTCAAAGCCCTCGGACTCAATGATAACGACTTTAAGTTCGGATTGACCCGAGTCTTCTTCCGTCCTGGAAAGGTGCGAATACATTTATATCTTAATACTGAAACGAGGCTACAATTCAAGTTCAAATTAAGGATCCTAACTGTTATGATTGTGTCTTGCATCAGTTTGCCGAGTTTGACCAGATCATGAAGTCTGATCCGGACCACCTCGCAGAGCTGGTGAAGAAGGTCAACCAGTGGTTGCTGTGTAGCCACTGGAAGAAGATCCAGTGGTGCACGCTGTCTGTCATCAAACGTACGTTATGTCCATCAAATGATACACACACACTGCTCGAGCAGCTTCGTATACTTCAGGGTCATCACATGTGGTCATGTCATCACAGGGGTCAGAAATTAAATTAGGACAGATGTTGCAGTTTACAGCAATGTGAAGCGATACCAGGGATGCACAGTCGAGAGATTGCGATGAATGAATGAATGGTCAAACAAAATGACAGATCTATTCGGACTAGTTGACTGTTTCCAAACTTGTCTCCATAGCTACCGATGCAGGTTTGGTACGGTAGCTCCTGCACCGCGTACGAATCAAACTCATGACATAATTCATGTTTAATTTATGAAAATGTATTAAAATTGATGGAACTCTGAATTTTCCTAATTATATCTTTTGCTTCACTATCTTACCATAGCATTAAAGTGAGCAATTAACCACAATTACCACTAGATGGCGACAATACACATTCATACCGGGTCGTTTAACAGAGTTGCCACAAGGGGGCGACAGTACACATTTGTCACTTTTTTTTTTAAACTGGTCCAATTATTTTTTATTCAAGTGCTTCATTTTTCCCATAGTTATTTTTTATTTGTTTGTTTTCTTTTTTGCAAAGCCTTCGTCCAGCACGTGAAAAATATTAAATAACTTTGAAGATTATCAACCACAATTATAAAAATATCATTTATTTAATTATATGAAGTGCTGTGATCTTCTATTATAAGAGCCACATTGGAAGATGAGCTACATTACACCAAATATATCACAACAATAGCAAATGAGCTGCGGTATAATAGAGATCACAGGACAGTACATATGAAACGCCGTCAGTCCAACCCATTCTGACGACTTTAGCTCCTCTTTCCGTCGGAAGGCTGAAAGAGGTTTTGTCATTCCAGAGTTGATTCCACGGCCTGATTGCCATACTAAATCACGTTAGAGAATATCTATTCATCATCCATATTGAAAGCAGCCATTAGCAGCACGGCTCTAAAAGCTGTTCCTTGAACTATTACACCTCGAGCCAAGTTATTGATTTCACAAAATCAAAGTCAGCCATCTGCTTATTTATGTAAAAGAATCAACACGACATCGCTGTAGTACGCTGACATTTCCTCCATCAGTGACCTCGGGAAATTCATTTCCTTGAACGTTATGACTCATTTTCTTTCATACCACGGCACCGTTTTATTGCAATTTCATTTACGTAAATTGCTGCGCATGTGTTTTGTGTGTTTAGCTGCTTGTTTTCTCGCACGACTGACCAACAGAGCGCACACACGCATAAGCGAAAATGCGAACAAAAATGAAACGTGACTGAGTTTGCATCGTTCTTTCATGTCTTTGTGACATTAACCTTTAAAAAGAAGTAGTTTAGTGTCAAGTGTGCCTCTAATTTGTGATCTGTTCCAACTGAATCTCATGTAATAAATATTAATAATAATAATTCCTCCTATCTTGTCGTCTCATACAGTTAGACACAAGATGAGTTACAGAGCTGTGGCCTGCATTAAGATTCAGAAGACCGTCCGCATGTGGCTGTCAAAGAGGAAGCATAAGCCACGGTGAGCACCTTCTACACACACACACACACACACACACACACGTTTGTACCATTGTTTGTTTACTTTTGTTCCGCCCCCTTTGGTCTTCTTTTAAACAGATTCACGCTTGGTGGGTTTTGATGGCTTTTTGAATTTACGAGTTGGAATCAATCTAGAAAGTCATCTGTGGGGAAATGTCGTACTGTATTGCTTTGGAAAATACTGCATGTCCTGCTGCATTGGGCCGGCACTTGGAAAAATGACCCCGGTGAAAACATCCATCCCGGTGATGGGCTTTCAGAATCCACTTTAGCCTCCGAGTGGACAGTGTGGCTGCATATGGACGCGTTTTGATTCCAGCATTCAGCCGTTTCTATTGCCGGGCCCGCGTGGAGAACGATGTCATCAATCCCCAAATCACCCCCCCTTCAGCTGGGACGTGTGTAAAATAGATACGTTTTTGTCTCCCGGTAGCATCAACGGTTTGGTGAAAGTTCGGAACCTGAAGAAGCACATGGAGCGGTTCAACGAGGTGGTGAACGGGCTGAAGGAGGGCAAGCAGGAGATGGCCAAACAAGTCCAGGAGCTGGGCGCCGCCATAGACGCCCTTATGGCCAAGATAAAGGTGAGAGAGTCGCCACGACCTCCGTCTGCTTCCCTTTGACCTTTCCCTAAACGCACCGTGGCCTTTCCTCGATCAATACGTTCAATCACCGCAGGGTAGGCGGGGAGATCTTCTCCTCTTCCCTAATTTAATTCCAACAGGTCGCTTCGCTCCATTATCGGGCGAGCGTCGTGAAATCCCAGCTCTCCCTCTGCAATAAGCGCAAATTTTATTAGAGCCTCCGACTACGGTAAATCATCACAAACTGATCCACATGACATCCAGATTATTTGGTATTAAATCCTTAATAGGCACACGGGTAGAGCGTCTTTCCATCATAATAAAGAGAAAATCATCTGAAAAAATACTTCACTGCAGTGCTTAATAAATTCACGCAAACTTTGTGGTTTAGTGCATTAAAGATATTTTTGGTGAATCATTACTTCCTTAAATACACCGAGAGACGTGGAGAGTTGGCTGAGATTATCACTCTGTTAATCTGGAGACGATGTCCAGGTAAAAATCCTGCAGTCGAACTTGTTGACTTTCATTATTTTCTCCTGGGTGAGTTTTTCTTGTAATGAATTCATCTT